>JADBJO010003181.1:185000-215000 GCA_016801955.1 Conus betulinus | reverse complement strand
TAATGAAAAATGTTCACATAACACAGAAATGCTTCAGCAAACTGGGGACAAATGCCTAAGAGAGCACAGTAACAAAGCCGGGCAGTTACACTAAAGAAGCAAGGGCCTATAATTATAAACAAACACGGATATGATCTGTCTGGAAACAAACGCATTACACCATTACATTTATGATTATACTTTGTCCAAAACAAACGGGAAAGAATGACATTTTCGTGAGAATTCTGCACATTTCATTTCCTTTCAATGATCACATTCTGCCGCTATCGCTTCAAACAGTAATGGGCTCTGCGCCTGTGAACAAAGTGTATGGCAAGTTAATCAGTCTGATCAACGCTGGCATCTGTTTTCTCTGCATCATTTGAATATAACACAAACATCTCTGAAAACAGCGTGCACGTGTGTCCTATTTGGCGACCTCTGCATCATTTGAATATAACACAAACATCTATGAAAACAGCGTACACGTGTGTCCTGTTTGGCGACTTCATCAGTCTGATCAACGCTGTCATCTGTTTTCTTGGGATCATTTCAATGTAACACAAACATCTCTGAAAACAGTATGCTCGTGCGTCCCCCATGCACTTCTCTTCCTAAATATATAACGCCGAACCCTAGGTCACACGTCTTTCTTTCTTTCTTTGCCCTTTGACAATTGTGGCTGTGCATGGTGATGGAGCACATCTGCTGGGTTCTGTCCAGATGCTGAACATGGCTGAACCTCCAACCATACAGGAAGGCGACGTACCCCTAATGACGTTGCTGAACTTCAAAGACGATGATGACGTCGACAGTGATCAATTACACGTAAAGGAGCGGTGTCCACGTGTTCAAAGGACACGTTTTTTGACCCCAACACGGTGAGTGTTCCGAATTGGTCATCACGCCACACCTTTGTCTGAGCGTCTCTCTGTCTCTGCCCTGAGCATCTTTCAATCGTGTTTCTGTCTGTGCCTATATGAAAACAAAACAATTGAACTGATGAAGACAGAGAGAGAGAGAAAGAGTGCATGTGTGTGCGTGAGTGTGTGTGTGTGTGTGCGCGCGCGCGCGCGCGCGTGTGTGTGTATGTGTGTGTGTGTGTGAAGTCAAGGTTGAGGCCAATGATTTCACGTTTTATCTTTTTATATGATTATCATTACAAATTTTTTCATTCCGAGGATTTACAATGATATTCACTCTTATCTGCTGTATCTTAATGTGGAAAATCGTCTAGTCCTATTTGGTGTACACACATAGTCACAGGCAATTTCAAATTACACCAGAACTTCCTTGGGGTTTTCTTACGTACAACATATGCAAGTTTTGATTTACAACAGCCATTTGTGCAAAACGAAAATTGTAATTGTGACTTACTTCAAATCGTTAGGCTTAACTTATTCCGTTCTTTCCATTTCACCGTGTGACAAAATTTGAATCGTTTGATCTAATTTATTTAATCGTCTTATTTCATCATTCCTTAGTATAATTTGATGCACACTTTAAATATTTAGTACCGTTTACTACAGTGCTAGTCTGAAACGAAAATGTCTTGATAGTCTTGCTGTTTACTAATTTGCTCTGTAAGTATTACTGTTCTGTGGTTGTGTTTGAGTGTAGCAGCATTTGTGTTCAGACGGCCAGTATATCCTGAAGTTCCTCTCGTTATAACTCAGAAAACCAATCAGCATGTGCTAAAGTTTATCTTGTTGTAACTGGGTGCTTCAGTCACCATTATGCTAACGTTCCTCTCGTTTTTAGTGTGCCAGTCACCATATACTAACGTCCTCTCGTTTCAATGTGCCAGTCACCATTATGCTAATGTTCCTCTCGTTGTTAGTGTGCCAGTCACTAACGTTCCTCTCGTTTTAACTCAGTGTGCCATTCACCATATGCTAACGTTTCTCTCGTTGTAACTCTGTGCATCAGTCACCACATGCTAATGTTCTTTAGCATTTTGAGAGAGAGAGAGAGAGAGGGGGGGGGGGGAGAGAGAGAGAGAGATTCAGTGAAACATCTTTTCTTTGATTTTAGAAATCATGCCGAGACGTCCACTGCGCTCCGGCAAGCAGCCAACCTCCAGCAGTGTCCTGACGTGTAGCAGTTCTCCTGCAGTCAGCAACATCTATGGCTACCAGCTGTGTGTACGCTGACATCACAGGACAAGACACTGATATGGATCAGTTGATGGAAGTCATGGATGAGGGGTCCCTGACGGACGAAAGCTTCCATCACGAAGATCGGTTTGCCTACGTTGCCGCCCTCATCACCAGCTTAAGTCTTGAAGGACCTGGCGTTGACATGAAACGACTCCTGATGGACATTCGCTTCTTTTCCCCAGTGCCTGTGTTTCGTGATTCACTGGATGGCCTCATGCTGAACCTGTCATCACACCTCATGTCCGTACTGCAGGCTGACCTGGGAATGAATGGTTTAGAACAATCACCCACCTGTTCTCCTGAAGTGTTCCTACGTCTGATGAAGAGTGGTACAAAGTCGGATGAGCACTGGAGGACACTGGAGTTTATTTCCACGCTCAGCCCCCGTGGCTTATGTCGTGGCTGCAGAAAAAGTCACCTATCTCCAGTTGTCTGCTCCCTTAGTCTGTCCAGCGGTGGAGTTAGAGCGCTGGGAGTTTGAGTTTGATCAGAGCTCACACCAGCTTCTTGTCTTGCAAGACAATTCAACAGTGATTGGCAACGTGGATGTCCCCTTCTTCCAAATCACAGAGTCTGACACTGGCCTCGTCTGCATTGATCAGTATCTCCATCTTTTCCCTGACGACAAACACAAGGCAAAACATGAAGCCGATGTCGTTTTGTCAAGGGTCTCAATGTCGCCCTGATGATCATTTCTCTCGTTTTTCTGTGTGTTTCTATGGTCATTTATTGTCTCCTGTCCTCTCTAAGAACCATCGCAGGCATCAACAACCTTCTCCTCATCATCGTGTTGTTTGGAGGCCAGCTGTACTTGTTGGCTGGTCCAGAACTGTCCAGGGTGGAATGGCTGTGCGAGGTGGTGGGTGTGACCGGCCACTACCTGTGGCTGGCGGTGGTGGTGCTGGCACAAAACGCCTGCACCTTTCACATGTTTTACACCCCTCCTTCCCTCTCCTCTCCCACGCTGCCATGGCCAGTCCTGTGGCCATGACCAGAAAATACGTGAGCTATGTTCTGCTGACGTCAGCGCTGTTTGTGGTTGTCACTCTCAGCTGGCAGTGGGCTGCTGCAGAAGGGGACAGTGGCTATGGGGGCAGCAGGTGCTACATCACCAAAGCTTTAGTGCGTATCGCCATGTTTGGCCTTCCTCTGGCTTGCTCGGTGCTTGTCAATGTGTCCATGTTCCTCTTCACCGTGTGGCGAATCCGTCATCTTCAGCAGGTGACCAGCACTCGCAGCACCGCAAGAGCCTGCTGCTGTACCTCAAACTGTCGTGTGTTCACGGGGGTCACGTGGCTCTTGGGTTTTCTGGCCAGCGGGCTGGGGTCTGTGGTTCTGGAGTATTTGTTTTGTCGTGCTTCAAGGCTGCCAGGGTCTCTTCATTTTTCCTGGCTTTCCTGGCCAACGGGCGAGTGATGGGGATGCTGAGGGACAAGGCAGAGGCGTGGAGGCAAGCACGACAATTTCTTCCCGCAAGACTGCTCGTACCGACGACTTTGGACACACGAAATTATAATGAGCGAGTAAATGGTGCATGAGGCCAGCGGACACTCGATAAACGTGTGTCATTTCCTTTTCCAATTACCCTTTTACCGCTGATATGGTGACAACAGTATCCTAAGCTTTTCAGGAAGAGCTGTAATACGAATTTAGAATGCAGTACAATAGTCACAATAATTATTTTCCCTGTGAATGCTTGATCGTTGGTAATCTTTTACTCTCTCTTTCTCTCTCTCTCTCTCTCTCTCTCTCTCTCTCTCTCTCTCTCTCTATATATATATATATATATATATATATATATATGTGTGTGTGTGTGTGTGTGTGTGTGTGTGTGTGTGTGTGTGACTTTTTATTAAAAAAAAACTAATTTTATTATTTGGGTCGGAGCAAGAATTATTTCTATTACAGAGTAATGTCCCTTCTAAATCCCAGTTGCCTACAAGAAGCCCTATTTTGGTTATCCTCTTTTTCATTGGCACCCCACACTACTACACCATTGTATTTTCAAAGAAACCGGAACGTCATCTTGTGTAAATATTCATGAAATGTTCATTGCAAACATGAGGCACGCCCAGTAACTGACCGTTTCAGTCAAATTCAGTAACACTTTGTTAACCAGTGACGTAAATTTCTGTATCAATCTTATCAGTATGTCTGAGACACAGAGCGCCGGACATACGAAAGAACATGAGGAGAATCAACTCACAGACTCAATAAAAAAATTCTCGAAAGAATCTAACTGCGCCAGTCTATAAATACTCAAGTCCTTCAGCAAGGCTTTGGCGATTTAATTTTGGTGTGCAGCCTGTAGTCGGACGAGTATGATCCCGCCCGCCGGAAAGGCACGGTCACTTAGGCTGTCTACGCAACTGAGCAATCACTGACGTCAGTAGGGGGCATGGGGAGCGGTGTCCTGCGTACGATGGACCAGGACAGGCGCCAGTGAACGCCTTGGTGGTGACTCGGCAGCAGTGCGGTAATGTTGCCACATGACTACTTGATAGTAATGTCCTTGTGGATTGTCAGCAGTAATCTCCTTGTGGATTGTCAGCAGTAATCTCCTTGTGGATTGTCAGCAGTAATCTCCTTGTGGATTGTCAGTGCCAGGGCTGCGGCAGAACGAGCCGGGATGTGACGGGGGACGTGGAGCCGGTGTGAGCGACGTGATGGAGATTCTACTGCAATGGTACAGACGATAGGATGGGGGAAAATGACAATAAGGCTGCAATGAAAAGAACATCTGAACCCTATCTACTGGAATGGTATAGACGATAGGATGGGGGGAAATGACAATAAATGCTCCGATGAAAAGAACATCTGAACCCTATCTACTGGAATGTACAGACGATAGGATGGGGGAAAATGACAATAAGGCTGCAATGCAAAGAACATCTGAACCCTATCTACTGAAATGGTACAGACGATAGGATGGGGGGAAAATGACAATAACGCTGTAATGAAAAGAACATCTGAACCCTATCTACTGGAATGGTACAGACGATAGGATGGGGGAAAATGACAATAACGCTGTAATGAAAAGAAATCTGAACCCTATCTACTGGAATGGTACAGACGATAGGATGGGGGAAATGACAATAATGCTGTAATGAAAAGCACATCTGAACCCTATCTACTGTACAGACGATAGGATGGGGGAAAATGACAATAACGCTGTAATGAAAAGAACATCTGAACCCTATCTACTGTACAGACGATAGGATGGGGGAAATGACAATAATGCTGTAATGAAAAGAACATCTGAACCCTATCTACTGGAATGGTACAGACGATAGGATGGGGGAAAATGACAATAACGCTGTAATGAAAAGAACATCTGAACCCTATCTACTGAAATGGTACAGACGATAGGATGGGGGAAAATGACAATAATGCTCCGATGAAAAGAACATCTGAACCCTATCTACTGGAATGGTACAGACGATAGGATGGGGGAAAATGACAATAACGCTGTAATGAAAAGAACATCTGAACCCTATCTACTGTACAGACGATAGGATGGGGGGGGAAATGACAATAACGCTGTAATGAAAAGAACATCTGAACCCTATCTACTGGAATGGTACAGACGATAGGATGGGGGAAAATGACATAACGCTGTAATGAAAAGAACATCTGAACCCTATCTACTGTACAGACGATAGGATGGGGGAAAATGACAATAACGCTGTAATGAAAAGAACATCTGAACCCTATCTACTGGAATGGTACAGACGATAGGATGGGGGAAAATGACAATAATGGTGTAATGAAAAGAACATCTGAACCCTATCTACTGGAATGGTACAGACGATAGGATGGGGGGAAAAAATGACAATAACGCTGCAATGAAAAGAACATCTGAACCTTATCTACTGTACAGACGATAGGATGGGGGAAAATGACAATAACGCTGTAATGAAAAGAACATCTGAACCCTATCTACTGAAATGGTACAGACGATAGGATGGGGAAAATGACAATAATGCTGTAATGAAAAGAACATCTGAACCCTATCTACTGAAATGGTACAGACGATAGGATGGGGGGAAAATGACAATAACGCTGTAATGAAAAGAACATCTGAACCCTATCTACTGGAATGGTACAGACGATAGGATGGGGGGAAAATGACAATAACGCTGTAATGAAAAGAACATCTGAACCTATCTACTGGAATGGTACAGACGATAGGATGGGGGAAAATGACAATAACGCTGCAATGAAAAGAACATCTGAACCCTATCTACTGTACAGACGATAGGATGGGGGAAAATGACAATAACGCTGTAATGAAAAGAACATCTGAACCCTATCTACTGGAATGGTACAGACGATAGGATGGGGGAAAATGACAATAATGGTGTAATGAAAAGAACATCTGAACCCTATCTACTGGAATGGTACAGACGATAGGATGGGGGAAAATGACAATAACGCTGTAATGAAAAGAACATCTGAACCCTATCTACTGTACAGACGATAGGATGGGGGAAAATGACAATAACGCTGTAATGAAAAGAACATCTGAACCCTATCTACTGGAATGGTACAGACGATAGGATGGGGGAAAATGACAATAACGCTGTAATGAAAAAAACATCTGAACCCTATCTACTGTACAGACGATAGGATGGGGAAAATGACAATAACGCTGTAATGAAAAGAACATCTGAACCCTATCTACTGGAATGGTACAGACGATAGGATGGGGGAAAATGACAATAACGCTGTAATGAAAAGAACATCTGAACCCTATCTACTGGGAATGGTACAGACGATAGGATTGGGGAAAATGACAATAACGCTGTAATGAAAAGAACATCTGAACCCTATCTACTGGAATGGTACAGACGATAGGATTGGGGAAAATGACAATAATGCTGTAATGAAAAGAACATCTGAACCCTATCTACTGTACAGACGATAGGATGGGGAAAATGACAATAATGCTGTAATGAAAAGAACATCTGAACCCTATCTACTGGAATGGTACAGACGATAGGATGGGGGAAAATGACAATAACGCTGTAATGAAAAGAACATCTGAACCCTATCTACTGGAATGGTACAGACGATAGGATGGGGGAAAATGACAATAATGCTGTAATGAAAAGAACATCTGAACCCTATCTACTGGAATGGTACAGACGATAGGATGGGGGAAAATGACAATAATGGTGTAATGAAAAGAACATCTGAACCCTATCTACTGGAATGGTACAGACGATAGGATGGGGGAAAATGACAATAACGCTGTAATGAAAAGAACATCTGAACCCTATCTACTGGAATGGTACAGACGATAGGATGGGGGGAAAATGACAAAAATGCTGTAATGAAAAGAACATCTGAACCCTATCTACTGGAATGGGGGAAAATGACAATAACGCTGCAATGAAAAGAACATTTGAACCCTATCTACTGAAATGGTACAGACGATAGGATGGGGGGAAAATGACAATAACGCTGTAATGAAAAGAACATCTGAACCCTATCTACTGGAATGGTACAGACGATAGGACGGGGAAAAATGACAATAATGCTGCAATGAAAAGAACATCTGAACCCTATCTACTGAAATGGTACAGACGATAGGACGGGGAAAATGACAATAATGCTGCAATGAAAAGAACATTTGAACCCTATCAAACTCGAGAGAGGTTAAGGGTGTTTTCAACTGTTGTTTCGAATTTAAGGTCAAACGTGTTTTAAAAAAAAAAAAAAAAAAAAACTAGTTAAGGAAATTATTGTAACGTGTTTGTGGAAATGCGAAAAGTGACCTCGTTATGTTACATATGTGGCTCTGACAGAAATGATCCCGAGCTTTATGTTTATCTGAAACAAAAGATGAATGAGTTTAATACAAAAAATATAATCACAGGTGGTGATTCTAATTTAATTCTGGATTCTTAGAGAGTTTATTGTAATAACAAACATACAATATCCGCAAAGCTAACCAGACGGTCGAAAACATTTGAAAATTCGGATTTAAATGATGTTTGGCGTCATTTAAATCAGATCAGGGATGTTTCCGCTACGCGTGGAGAGGAACCAGTATTTTTCACAAGCTAGATTAGATTATTTGCGTGTGTGTAGGCATGTGTAATTCATGTTTATACATTAATATGGTATGTTTGCACTATGTTCCTTGTTATTGCTTTAGTGTAAAATAAGTTCCTGTCTCGTTTTTAGCTGGTCATATGTCTCATCGTATAACTTTATTATGTGTTGGTTATGTAAAGCCCTAATTTTTTGAAAATAGGCGCTATATAAATTAACACTACTGTTACATCATTATTATAATTTTCTAATTTCATGTTCTATTGTTTATTTGGTGATGATGTAGATACTAGATATGGATATAGAACAGTTCATTCCGTTACTTCACTCAAAGTGGAATTCGATGAGAATACAAAGTATAATACCTTCTGGAAATATAATTAATCTCTTTTACAATACGAAACACATTTAGATTAAATAATCAAAAAATTATGATGTTATAGAAGAATATACGGTAAGCTTGAGATTTAACGAAGTGAATGATAAAGACCCATGATTTTCTGGATTTTCTGTTTCCGATGACGTTATCTCAATCTTCTGTTAATGGAAATAAGATCAAAAACAACTTTGTATCCTGCGATGAAAAGGGGAAAAAAAAAAAACACACAAAAAAAACAACTGAGAACAGGAAATGTGTAGTCCAGAAAGAAGAGAGAAGAAAAATGAGAACAGTCTGTATTTTATACGTGGAAAAAAAAATGGAAAGACTGAAGGGAAAAATGAATACAGGAAGTAATTTAGGTTCAAGAGCTAAGTGGGCCGCAGAAGCAGAGAAAGCCAGCAGTTATTTTTGCAGTCTAGGGAATCGATAATATGTGGGTGGGCTAAAATCATAGATAACAAAAAAAATAACAATATAGCAAAGCAAAAAGATATCCTAGAGATAATACAGATGTTTATCAATCACTTAATGCAGAAACTGACATCAAGAACTGTGAGATAAACGGTGTGGTAAAAACATCACCCGCTCAAATGAGGAAAAAGCAAGCGAGTTGCGACAGATGACTGTAGAAGATGTCACGCATGCTTTGGCTCTGATGGTGTTAGTTGATTCACATCTTACAAACCTTTAACTTAGGGTCAAGTGGAGGTAACTCAAATTCAACATAATTCATCATATAGCTAATGGTTATCTGTGTCGCTCGGTTCTGGTTCGAGGGGCTCCGAATCTGCGACTCTTTTTAGTTTGTCTGTTTTTTCTCTCGATTCAGTTTCCAATGAAAGTAATGTAATGTAATGTAATGTAATGTAATGTAATGTAAAAGATATTTATATAGCGCTTTAAAGCTCGCGAGAGCCCGACGCGCATGTTACAGAAACATTCTAACTCAAAGCACACACACACACACACACACACACACACACACGCACGCACGCACGCACGCACGCACCCACGCACGCACACACACACACACACACACACACACACACACACACACACACACACACACACACACACACACACACACACACACACACACAAAAAACAAAACCCACACACATGCAGAAAGACACTCAAGCACGTCAAAATAAGCAGACTCGCGCACAGAGGTAAGTGGATGTCATTAATCAGTCCGGGGAAAAGAAGCTGGGTCTTTAGGGAGGTTTTAAAAGTCTTTAAAGAGTCCGTGTTGCGCAAAGAAGAAGGGAGACCATTCCATAGAGCAGGTGCCTGGTAAGAGAAAGATCGTTGGCCTGAAGTTTTCAGGCGAGCGGAGGGAAGCCGAAGCAGACGAGAATCGGTGGATGAGCGTAAGCTGCGAGACGGACATAGAGATGAAGGAGGTCAGAGAGGTAGGAGGGAGCCAGATTATTCAGTGATTTGAAAACCAGGAGAAGAACTTTAAAGTGCATTCGAGTCAACAGTAAACATCATCAGTTCATTTGTCACCTGCACAGTATTATCTTCCTCTATCCTACCATATGCGTCAGTCACGTGCGCACGCGCGCGCGCGCGCGCGCGCGTGTGTGTGTGTGTGTGTGTGTGTGTGTGTGTGTGTGTGTGTGTGTGTGTGTGTGTGTGTGTGTGTGTGTTGTGTGTTTCTAAGTTCATTTTACGTCCAATTATCCTGTTTGATAATTCTATTCTAAAAAGTGAAATCAGTTTGCGTTCTAAGCTCTGTGAGTCCGGTGAATAATTCTGCTATGTACGTTTTAACTCATCAGAGAATAACAAAATATAATCAAGGAAGGGCATTACTTCTGATTATCGTGTTGTCTTGTTATCAGTTAACTCCCCGGAACAGTTTGCCATTTCTGTTTTAAGACAGTCCTAGTATGTGGGATTTTCTTCTTCTTTCTTTTTTTTTTTTTTTTAGATACGGCGTTGTTCGCTGTGACGACAAGGAGAGCTTGGCAAAATTTACTGGCTAAGACCTGAGACTGCCAAAGAGGAATACAATTTGTCAGGTTTTTTGCACTTTGAATTTTAGTAGTCTCACAACTCACCGCGGTTTTAGCTTTCTTGTCATTAGAACATTGTTCATCATGCAAGAAACCTCAACCTTCCAGGAGCCCTTGTCAGCAGGAAGAATGTATGACGTGTTTTGCAAAGAACCTCAACTTACCAGAAGCCCTTGTCAATAGGAAGAATGTGATGGCGTGTTTGCAAAGAACCTCAACCTTCCAGCAGCCCTTGTCAATAGGAAGAATGTGGTGGCGTGTTTGCAAAGAACCTCAACTTTCCAAGAGCCCTTGTCAGCAGGAAGAATGTAGTGGGGCGTTTGCTGGCCTTTCTTGATATGCTTGAGGGCACCCTCTGTTACACGGCAGAGGCTGGCTTTGCGACCTCGTTCTGACTTTGTTTTGACAGCACTAAATGGACAGTCATATGATAGGCTGAATTTCATCTTGGAGATAGACGATGCTGTTCTGATGTTTGTCAGGGACAGGGTGGTGGGATGGATAGTTTGACAAGTGTGCTGTACACGGTAATTTTTTTTAGACAAATGGGTACATTTTCTTCCTCTTTTTCATGCACTGATTTTTTTTGGATAACAATGCGTCTGTTTGGCTGTTCATCTTTGTCAGATCTTCAGCAAAAATCTTCTTTGCCCCTCTTTCGTATGTTTCAGTAATATTTTGCTGAGGATCAGTGGAAGTTTCTGTGATAAGAATTAATTTGGTACATGGTCCTGCGCTGCCTTTTTGTCACACCCATCGTGAATCATCGATCTAAATACTCTTAGCGGGTTATTTGACAAGGTGTTTTCATTTCTTAGGCCTTGTCTTTTTTTTTTTTATATGTTCGTTTCTTTGTTCGCTGTTTATTGTGTTCTCCTCTTTCTGTCTAATTATGAATGACTTGTTAGAAGTTTGTCGATATTTCTAATGTGTAAACTGGATGGTTACATCTCGACTGAAAAATATAGAAGAAGAAGAAGAAGAAGAAGAAGAAGAAGAAGAAAAGAAAATAACGGATTTTTGCGATGTGTCGGCGTTCGCAAAACAGTAGTGCCTGTATTTGGTAGTTTTGTGATAGCTTTGTTGGATGTGAGTAGATTTTCGTTAGTTTACTTCGAAAAATATTCATACTTTTGTTGACTTGCATTTGGACACAATCAAACCGGCTGCAGATATACCTGGACCAGTCTTCAATATGACTTTTTTTTTACTTTTTTTTTTAACTCTTCTTTTTCTTTCTTTCTTTCTTTCTTTCTTTCTTTCTTTCTTTCTTTCTTTCTTTCTGTTTTGTTTTTGCTGGGTACAGGTTTGATTCTATCAACAAGCAATGATCTGCTAATCTTACTTGGTGGCAGTGAACTATATCATACTGCTTCTCATATGTTGAAATCTATTTTATGGAGTCATCATGTATATGAACTGAGCTAACCACGATCACACGAGGGCTGATACGCATGGTGTTGTTTTGACAACAGTCGGAGAAAAAGGTTGATAATTTTAATCAGCAAGGCAACGTTGATACTTGTGCAAGAGATTGTGTGATTTTGTTGTTGCTGGTTAGGTCTCCATTCATGACAGAATTTTTGCCGATAGCTCTATCCATTTGTTTTGTCAACCTATGCGCTAATGGATGCTATTGATCGTTTGTGTTGTGCGACTGTTGCATGCAAACCTCTGCTGATCAATAAATTGATGATGGCTGTTAGCCACCAGAACGTGCAAAACTTCAAACAATGAAAATGGTGGCGTCTTTCTATCATGAAATGTAAAATGATGCTAGGAGTCAATGATGAAAGAAGAAAAGTGTTGAGGTACCTTCTGGGGAGAGCTGACTCCTTACTCGCTGTGTCTTTCATCGGAATACATGTCTTGTGAATGGACACCATCAGCAGCAGTCGTTTCAAGCTACGTGCGCTAATTTTCATCGTTTTTCCTGTGGTAGCGAATGTTGAGGTTCAAGGCTGAAGCCCTGAAGACATATGGCCATGAGAGCAGTGTAGTATTCAGCCGCCTTAACATTCCCTGACCTGAGTCAGGTATCTGTTTACAGCTAGGGGGACAGACAGGGGCTTCCAGTCCTAAGAATCTCACTCTGTGCGAGTGGTTCGACCTGGCGACCGTCAGCCTCACGAGCACGTGGTCTGACCCAGTTGGCTACAGACCGTGTGAAAGTAGTGCTGCCTTTCTGCTTTCTGACTCCAGCGAGCGGTCAGTTCCTGGGTTGCGTCCAAAGGCACTTTTGTGTGTGTGTGTGTGTGTGTGTGTGTGTGTGTGTGTGTGTGTGTGTGTGTGTGTGTGTGTGTGTGTGATTGTTGTTGCTGTTGTTGTTGTTGTTGTTGTTGTTGTTGTGTGTGTGTGTGTGTGTGTGTGTGTGTGTGTGTGTGTGTGTGTGTGTGTGTGTGTGTGTGTGTGTGTGTGCGCGCGCGCGCGCGCGCGCGTAAAATGAAATAAAACATATCACTTTCTTATCCTGAAACGTGACAGTCATAATCCTCGAAAACACTTATGTATGATGAGGTCAGCTGTGAGCGCCACTGTATCTACATGTCACCATGTGAACTTGTCACCGTATCCGTTTGTCACTGTATCTAAATGTCACCGTGTGTACATGTCACCGTGCGTACATGTCACTGTATCCGTTTGTCACTGTGTCTACATGTCACCGTGTGTACATATCACCGTGTGTACATATCACCGTGTGTACATGTCACCGTATCCGTTTGTCACTGTGTCTACATGTCACCGTGTGTACATCTCACCGTGTGTATATGTCACCGTGTGTACAAGTTACCGTATCCGTTTGTCACTGTGTCTACATGCCACCGTGTGTACATGTCGCCGTATCCGTTTGTCACTGTGTCTACATGTCACCGTGTGTGTACATGTCGCCGTATCCGTTTGTCACTGTGTCTACATGTCACCCGTGTGTACATGTCGCCGTATCCGTTTGTCACTGTGTCTAAATATAATCGTGTGTACATGTCACCGTATCCGTTTGTCACCGTGTCTACATGTCACCGTGTGTACATGTCACCGTATCCGTTTGTCACAGTGTCTACATGTCACCATGTGTACATGTCACCGTATCCGTTTGTCACCGTGTCTAAATGTCATCGTGTGTACATGTCACCGTATCCGTTTGTCACCGTGTCTAGATGTCACCGTGACTGAGGGTTAGGGTAAAGCTTGACTTGTGGCTGGGGCTGGGTTAGAGTTGGGAATTGACTCAAGTTACAGCCAGCTCTATAGACAGGGCGACATACAGGAAGTTTTGTCTTTTGTAACCTCTGGAGAACACATGGTTTGTCGACAATGGTGATGACGTCTGCGGAAGGCATTTTATTGAGAATATCCCCGTCTGTTTTGCTTTGTGTTAATCTGCCGGACCTGAACCTTATTTGGTGGATTCAATTGTCTTTTCCCCTCGTTCTCAGTTACGTTGCCATCAGCATCAATTTCCTTTAAAGAAAAAAACTTCAGACGAGGATGGAGTAAGTGGAAAGGGAGAGAACAGAGGTGGGGGAGGGGGAGGGGATCGAGAAAGGGGGTGGAAGGGAGGAGGAGGAAGAGGGAGGAAAGAAAGTGCAGGGCAAAATATGGGAGGCTGGAGATCCATCAACAAACAAACAAACAAAACAAGCAATTCATTCTTAATTTCTTTCAATCCTGACCCCCCCACCCCCACCCCCACCTTCTCTAGTTATAAGCAGACAAGAACAGTTCCTCGCAGGAACCAAGCGCCGTGAGATGGTCTCGCAGGGGCATGTAATTCCTGCTCTGACGCCGTGTCCGAGAACATTTTGGAGAGAACATCAGTCCCAGAGGTAGACCAGAGAATGACCTGGACGATAACAGAACATAAAGGACCGAACTGGCTACTAAACAACTCTAACCTGTTGCACTGGACATATATGGACAGTGGAGATTTCTGACCGGTCTACCAAGCAGCGTGTCACAGCACATCTGTGAACGAGTGCTATCGTACTTTTTTATAAGAAAAATCTCGGAAAGATGAACTGAATGCAGTCAATTATTTCAAGACGGGGTATTCACAACATGCAGCCACAAGCTACACAAATCAGACCATTACGAAATGAATCGCCCCCTCATCCTCACCCGCTGCAAAACATCCTCAATTATTCCGTAACCGCGACACTCCTGTGTCTCCCTCTCTGTTGTTCTGTAATGACACGATGCTCCAACGCATGGTCCATTAATGCATGATATAATCCACTTTCCTAGTCCTATCATTCTGTTTGGGAACAATTTCCTGGGGCCACATCCACCATTCTCTTTAATGACCAATCACATCCACCACTCTCTTTAATGACCAATCACATCCACCACTCTCTTTAATGACCAAACACATCTACCATTCTCTCTTGATGACCATCACATCCACCACTCTCTTTGATGACCAATCACATCCACCACTCTCTTTAATGATCAGTCACATCCACCACTCTCTTTAATGACGTCCCAATCAACACCCACCACTCTCTGTAATGACGTCCCAATCAACACCCACCACTCTCTGTAATGACGTCCCAATCAACATCCACCACTCTCTTTGATGACGTCCCAATCAACATCCACCATTCTCTGTAATGACGTCCCAGTCAACATCCACCACTCTCTTTGGTGACGTCCCAATCAACATCCACCATTCTCTGTAATGACGTCCCAGTCAACATCCACCACTCTCTTTGGTGACGTCCCAATCAACATCCACCACTCTCTTTGGTGACGTCCCAATCAACATCCACCACTCTCTTTGGTGACGTCCCAATCAACATCCACCACTCTCTTTGGTGACGTCCCAATCAACATCCACCACTCTCTTTGGTGACGTCCCAATCAACATCCCCACTCTCTTTGATGACCAATCAACATCCACCACTCTCTTTGATGACGTTCCAATCAACATCCACCACTCTCTTTGGTGACGTCCCAATCAACATCCACCACTCTCTTTGGTGACGTCCCAATCAACACCCACCACTCTCTTTGGTGATGTCCCAATCAACACCCACCACTCTCTTTGATGACGTCCCAATCAACATCCACCATTCTCTTTAATGACGTCCCCCAATCAACACCCACCACTCTCTTTGATGACGTCCCAATCAACATCCACCATTCTCTGTAATGACGTCCCAATCAACATCCACCACTCTCTTTAATGACGTCCCAATCAACATCCACCACTCTCTGTAATGACGTCCCAATCACACACCCACCACTCTCTGTAATGACGTCCCAATCAACATCTACCACTCTCTTTAATGACGCCCCAATCACCATCCACCACTCTCTGTAATGACGTCCCAATCAACACCCACCACTCTCTGTAATGACGTCCCAATCAACATCCACCACTCTCTTTAATGACGTCCCAATCAACATCCACCACTCTCTTTAATGACGTCCCAGTCAGCACCTACCACTCTCTGTAATGACCAATCAACATCCACCACTGTCTTTAATGACCAATCAATACCCACTACACTCTTTAATGACGTCCCAATCAACATCCCCACTCTCTCTTTAATGACGTCCCAATTAACATCCCCACCACTCTCTTTAATGACGTCCCAATCAACATCCCCCCACTCTCTTTAATGACGTCCCAATCACCATCCCCACTCTCTTTAATGACGTCCCAATCAACATCCACCACTGTCTTTAATGACGTCCGAATCAACATCCCCACTCTCTTTAATGACGTTCCAGTCAACACCCACCACTGTCTTTAATGACGTCCCAATCAACATCCACCACTCTCTTTGATGACGTCCCAATCAACACCCCACCACTGTCTTTAATGACGTCCCAATCAACATCCACCACTCTCTTTGATGACGTCCCAATCAACATCCATCACTCTCTTTGATGACGTCCCAATCAACATCCACCACTCTCTTTAATAACGTTCCAATTAAAAACCCACCACTCTCTTTAACGACGTCCAAATCAACATCCATAACTCTCTTTGATGACGTCCCATCAACACCCACCACTCTCTTTAATGACGTCCCAATCAACACCCACCACTCTCTTAATGACGTTCCAATCAACACCCACCCCTGTCTTTAATGACGTTCCAATTAAAACCCACCACTCTCTTTAATGACGTCCCAATCAACACCCACCACTCCCTTTTAATGACCAATCAATACCCACTACACTCTTTAATGACGTCCCAATCAACATCCACCACTCACTTTGATGACGTCCCAATCAACACCCACTACACTCTTTAATGACGTCCCAATCAACACCCACCCCCTCTCTTTAATGACGTCCCAATCAACATCCACCACTCACTTTGATGACGTTCCAATCAACACCCACCACTCTCTTTAATGACGTCCCAATCAACACCCACCACTCTCTTTAATGACGCCCCCAATCAACATCCCCACTCTCTTTAATGACGTCCCAATCAACACCCACCACTCTCTGTAATGACGTTCCAATCAACATCCCCACTCTCTTTAATGACGTCCCAATCAACATCCCTACTCTCTTTAATGACGTCCCAATCAACATCCACCACTCTCTTTAATGACGTCCCAATCAACATCCACCACTCTCTTTAATGACGCCCCAATCAACATCCCCACTCTCTTTAATGACGTCCCAATCAACATCCACCACTCTCTTTAATGACGTCCCAATAAACACCCACCACTCTCTTTAATAACGTCCCAATCAACACCCACCACTCTCTTGGTGATGTCCCAATCAACATCCACCTTTCACTTTGATGACGTCCCAATCAACATCCACCACTCTCTTTAATGACGTCCCAGTCAACATCCACCACTCTCTTTAATGACGTCCCAATCAACATCCACCACTGTCTGTAATGACGTCCCAATCAACATCCCCACTCTCTTTAATGACGTCCCAATCAACACCCACTACACTCTTTAATGACGCCCCAATAAACATCCCCACTCTCTTTAATGACGTCCCAATCAACATCCACCACTCTCTTTAATGACGCCCCAATCAACATCCACCACTCTCTTTAATGACGTCCTAATCAACATCCCCACTCTCTTTAATGACGTCCCAATCAAACATCCCCACTCTCTTTAATGACGTCCCAATCAACATCCATCACTCTCTTTGATGACGTCCCAATCAACATCCATCACTCTCTTTGATGATGACCCAATCAGCATCCACCACTCACTTTGATGATGTCCCAATCAACATCCATCACTCTCTTTAATGACGTCCCAATCAACACCCACCACTGTCTTTAATGACGTCCCAATTAACACCCACCACTGTCTGTAATGACGTCCCAATCAACATCCACCACTATCTTTAATGACGTCCCAATCAACACCCACCACTGTCTTTAATGACATCCCAATCAACATCCACCACTCTCTTTAATGACGTCCCAATCAACACCCACTACACTCTTTAATGACGTCCCAATCAACATCCACCACTCTCTTTAATGACGTCCCAATCAACACCCACCACTCTCTTTGATGATGTCCCAATCAACATCCACCACTCACTTTGATGATGTCCCAATCAACATCCATCACTCTCTTTAATGACGTCCCAGTCAACACCCACCACTGTCTTTAATGACGTCCCAATCAACATCCACCACTCGCTTTGATGACGTCCCAATCAACATCCATCACTCTCTTTGATGACGTCCCAATCAACACCCACCACTGTCTTTAATGACGTCCCAATCAACATCCACCACACTCTTTGATGACGTCCCAATCAACATCCATCACTCTCTTTGATGACGTCCCAATCAACATCCATAACTCTCTTTGATGACGTCCCAATCAACACCCACCCACTGTCTTTAATGACGTCCCAATCAACACCCACCAATCTCTTTAATGACGTCCCAATCAATCAACCCCACCACTGTCTTTAATGACGTCCCAATCAACACCCACCAATCTCTTTAATGACGTTCCAATCAACACCCACCCCTATCTTTAATGACGTCCCAATCACAACACCCACCACTCCCTTTAATGACCAATCAATACCCACTACACTCTTTAATGACGCCCCAATCAACATCCCCACTCTCTTTAATGACGTCCCAATCAACATCCCTACTCTCTTTAATGACGTCCCAATCAACATCCACCACTCTCTTTAATGACGTCCCAATCACATCCACCACTCTCTTTAATGACGTCCCAATCAACATCCCCACTCTCTTTAATGACGTCCCAATCAACATCCACCACTCTCTGTAATGACGTCCCAATCAACACCACCACTCTCTTTAATGACGTTCCAATCAACACCCACTACACTCTTTAATGCGCCCCAATCAACATCCCCACTCTCTTTAATGACGTCCCAATCAACATCCACCACTCTCTTTAATGACATCCCAATCAACATCCACCTCTCTCTGTAATGACGTCCCAATCAACATCCCCACTCTCTTTAATGACGTCCCAATCAACATCCACCACTCTCTTTAATGACGTCCCAATCAACACCCACCACTCTCTGTAATGACGCCCCAATCAACATCCACCACTCTCTTTAATGACGTCCCAATCAACACCCACCACTCTCTGTAATGACGTCCCAATCAACATCCACCACTCTCTTTAATGACATCCCAATCAACATCCCCACTCTCTTTAATGACGTCCCAATCAACATCCACCACTCTCTTTAATGAATGACGTCCCAATCAACACCCACCATTCTCTTTAATGACGTCCCAATCAACACCCACCACTCTCTTTGATGATGTCCCAATCAACATCCACCACTCACTTTGATGACGTCCAATCAACATCCACCACTCTCTCTTTAATGACGTCCCAATCAACATCCACCACTCTCTTTAATGACTTCCCAATCAACATCCACCACTGTCTGTAATGACGTCCCAATCAACATCCCCACTCTCTTTAATGACGTCCCAATCAACACCCACTACACTCTTTAATGACGCCCCAATCAACATCCCCACTCTCTTTAATGACGTCCCAATCAACATCCACCACTCTCTTTAAATGACGTCCCAATCAACATCCCCACTCTCTTTAATGACGTCCCAATCAACATCCCCACTCTCTTTAATGACGTTCCAATCAACACCCACTACACTCTTTAATGACGCCCCAATCAACATCCACCACTCTCTTTAATGACGTCCCAATCAACATCCCCACTCTCTTTAATGACGTCCCAATCAACATCCCCACTCTCTTTAATGACGTCCCAATCAACACCCACTACACTCTTTAATGACGCCCCCAATCAACATCCACCACTCTCTTTAATGACGTCCCAATCAACATCCCCACTCTCTTTAATGACGTCCCAATCACACCATCACTCTCTTTGATGACGTCCCAATCAACATCCATCACTCTCTTTGATGATGACCCAATCAACATCCACCACTCACTTTGATGATGTCCCAATCAACATCCATCACTCTCTTTAATGACGTCCCAATCAACACCCACCACTGTCTTTAATGACGTCCCAATCAACACCCACCACTGTCTGTAATGACGTCCCAATCAACATCCACCACTCTCTTTAATGACGTCCCAATCAACACCCCCCCACTGTCTTTAATGACATCCCAATCAACATCCACCACTCTCTTTAATGACGTCCCAATCAACACCCACTACACTCTTTAATGACGTCCCAATCAACATCCACCACTCTCTTTAATGACGTCCCAATCAACATCCACCACTCTCTTTATTGACGTCCCAATCAACATCCACCACTGTCTTTAATGACGTCCCAATCAACATCCACCACTCTCTTTGATGATGTCCCAATCAACATCCACCACTCACTTTGATGATGTCCCAATCAACATCCATCACTCTCTTAAATGACGTCCCAATCAACACCCACCACTGTCTGTAATGACGTCCCGATCAACACCCACCACTGTCTGGAATTACGTCCCAATCAACATCCACCACTCTCTTTAATGACGTCCCAATCAACACCCACCCACTGTCTTCAATGACGTCCCAATCAGTGACGCATCACAGGCGATCAGAGCGCGTTCACTGTGAACACATTTCGTTAATTAATCGGCGGACATATTCCATTGCGGTGAATTTTTATGCATTTTGATATACATTAGTATCGCTGCGAAATCCTTATATCACACACACACACACACACACACACACACACACACACACACACACACACACAGAGGATGGTGGGTGAAGGTGGAGAGGACAAGGGGGAGGTAGAGAGAGAGAGAGGAAGGGGCAGGGAGAGAAGGTGGACAGCAGGCGCATGCTCAGTTCACTTGGATTCGAACTCTGAACAGACGGTCCACTCACCCCCCTTCCCATCGTCCACACCTGGGTCACAACAGAGCTTGGACAACGGCGTGAAGAATGGTGCTGAACACCTGTCTGTGCTGCCCGAGATGAAGGAACGGCCATCCTCCCTGACGCAAATTACTTCCCCTGTCAACATAAATGGCGGAGCGTTGGCAGGAACGTTTGCTGGCGAACCGTGCAGAACATTCACTTTCTCCATGTCACATAGCATATCATCTTTTACACCATGACTAAGTTTTAGTTTTCATCACGGTGTTGTCACTGCGTGCGGACTATTATACATACACGCTACACCACGTCTGCTAAGTTTCGAGATTACGCTACGTGACCGAGGTGATTTCTAACTGACGAGCCACAAGTACACCTGGTACCAATCCATGATGAGAAGAATGGCGGCTTACCTTTGAGGAATGAACCCTACAACTATCCCAGAAACTGTGAGCATCCATCTCCCTAAACTGCCGCCAGTATATTTGATTCACCAGCTTTGACTTATGACTTTTTTGTAAGTCTAGAGAACAGTCCAGTTGGTCACTATCTATGATTTTTTTTATGCGGAAGTGATGGAGGGGTAGAAGAGGAGATGGGGGTGGGGGGAGGGGTGGGGGGGGCGCGATGTTTATAATTTTGTTGATTTTTTTATCTATTATAATCGTGTAGCTATATATTCTTCCTACATTCAAATACACATACATTTCCACGCCTAAGCATCCATATGTATACACACGTACATGAATATGCAGAACTCCATACAGTTTAAACAAGCACAAATCTTTCTCTCCTACTCATGCACTTTTTTTTTTTTTTCGTCTAATATCACGATTAGTGGAAAGACGTTAAATGAATGACACACACACACACACACACACACACACACACACACACTGCCGCCAGTTCCCAAGATGACTACCGTGTTCTTCCGCCAAGCTGCTCGTCAACACTCGTGTTAGCTGGCGCGAGCTCCAATGCCTCAGTTGTGTCATCACATGTGTCAGCAATGTGTCATCACATGTCAGCAATGTCTCTGTGATGATGTAGGCTTCACGCTGGTTGACTGTTGTCCGGGGCTGGACCTTTCCCATGCACCAACCCCTGGAGCGATGAAGTGGATGTTCTCCAGTATCTTTTGGATCTGCAGCTGTCGTCACGAAAGTTGTGACGACACGGTGCTTTGACGTCACCAACAGGTATTTGAAACTGATAATGGACAGTGACAACAAATCAGACTGGTGGAACCGGACGCTATATGTACTCAGCAGACAGACAGTGTCTGTCTGATGAGGGACAGTAACAACACAGTGTCTGTCTGATGAGGGACAGTAACAACACAGTTTCTGTACGATGAGGGACAGTCACAACACAGTGTCTGTCTGATGAGGGACAGTAACAACACAGTGTCTGTAGGATGAGGGACAGTAACAACACTGTCTGTCTGATGAGGGACAGTAACAACACAGTGTCTGTCTGATGAGGGACAGTAACAACACAGACAGTTTCTGTCTGATGAGGGACAGTAACAACACAGACAGTTTCTGTCTGATGAGGGACAGTAACAACACAGTGTCTGTATGATGAGGGACAGTAACAACACAGTGTCTGTCTGATGAGGGACAGTAACAACACAGACAGTTTCTGTACGATGAGGGACAGTCACAACACAGACAGTTTCTGTCTGATGTGGGACAGTAAACAACACAGACAGTTTCTGTCTGATGAGGGACAGTCACAACACAGACAGTTTCTGTACGATGAGGGACAGTCACAACACAGACAATTTCTGTATGATGAGGGACAGTCACAACACAGACAGTTTCTGTCTGATGAGGGACAGTAACAACACAGACAGTTTCTGTCTGATGAGGGACAGTCACAACACAGACAGTTTCTGTACGATGAGGGACAGTAACAACACAGACAGTTTTCTGTATGATGAGGGACAGTCACAACACAGACAGTTTCTGTCTGATGAGGGACAGTAACAACACAGTTTCTGTATGATGAGGGACAGTCACAACACAGACAGTTTCTGTATGATGAGGGACAGTAACAACACAGTTTCTGTATGATGAGGGACAGTCACAACACAGACAGTTTCTGTATGATGAGGGACAGTCACAACACAGTGTCTGTCTGATGAGGGACAGTCCCAACACAGTGTCTGTCTGATGAGGGACAGTAACAACACAGTTTCTGTATGATGAGGGACAGTCACAACACAGTTTCTGTATGATGAGGGACAGTAACAACACAGACAGTGTCTGTATGATGAGGGACAGTAACAACACAGACAGTTTCTGTATGAGGGACAGTAACAACACAGACAGTTTCTGTATGATGAGGGACAGTAACAACACAGTTTCTGTATGATGAGGGACAGTAACAACACAGAGAGTGTCTGTCTGATGAGGGACAGTAACAACACAGACAGTTTCTGTATGATGAGGGACAGTAACAACACAGTTTCTGTATGATGAGGGACAGTAACAACACAGACAGTGTCTGTATGTGATAGGGACAGTAACAACACAGACAGTTTCTGTATGAGGGACAGTAACAACACAGACAGTTTGTGTATGATGAGGGACAGTAACATCACAGACAGTGTATGATGAGGGACAGTAACAACACAGACAGTGTATGATGAGGGACAGTAACAACACAGACAGTGTCTGTATGATGAGGGACAGTCACAACACAGTGTCTGTCTGATGAGGGGACAGTAACAACACAGACAGTTTTCTGTATGATGAGGGACAGTAACAACACAGACAGTGTCTGTATGATGAGGGGCAGTAAACAACACAGACAGTGTATGATGAGGGACAGTAACATCACAGACAGTGTATGATGAGGGACAGTAACAACACAGACAGTGTATGATGAGGGACAGTAACATCACAGACAGTGTATGATGAGGGACCGTAACATCACAGACAATGTATGATGAGGGACAGTAACAACACAGTGTCTGTATGATGAGGGACAATAACACACAGTGTCTGTATGATGAGGAGGGACAATAACAACACAGTGTCTGTATGGATGAGGGACAATAACAACACAGTGTCTGTATGATGAGGGACAGTAACAACACATCAGACAATACCAGACACTCCATGTACCCAGCACAGACATAGACATGACGTCAGTGGACTGAGCCTGTATCTCATCTGATATGCTGGTCAAAACACATTGGTGGGATTGTTTACTACCAGCATCGTTTCCTACTACCTGTGTTACATTTATTCTAACTGGATGGAGGTAAGAAAAAAAAAATGCATGCAAGGATATCATGTGCATATGTATGTATGTATGTACGTACGTACGTATGTTTGTATGTGTGTATGTATGTATGTATGTATGTATGTATGTATGTATGTATGTATGTGACGTCAGACAATGGCGACCGGAGCGGCTGTGCCTTCACGTCGCTCTGCTTGAATTTGCTGTCTGCCGTCCATCCATGGTCACTGTGTCCTCGATAACACAGTCAGTCCAGCAATGCAAGGCGTCTGGCCATTAATTGCTGATGCGCCTGCAATCTGGACTACTGTGCATTGTTGTTGATTTGACAAGTTGATGCATTAAAGTAATTGATATGCGTGTACGTACATATGTTTGTATGTATGTGTGTATGTATGCATGTATGTGTATATGCATGTCTGTCTGTGTCTACATTTTTAATGTTCATTTATTTGAATGGTGTCAATAGTGACGCTCATACCTTCACGTTGTCACAGTTACCTTTATTCTGTTCTTTGCATGCACATCCTCATTGGCATTAAAGTAATGATATGCGTGTACGTACATATGTTTGTATGTATGTGTGTATGTATGCATGTATGTATGCATATATGTATGTATGTGTATATGCATGTCTGTCTGTGTCTACATTTTTAATGTTCATTTATTTGAATGGTATCAGTAGTGACGCTCATACCTTCACGTTGTCACAGTTACCTTTATTCTGTTCTTTCATGCACATCAGTCAATGCCACCATGTGACATAAGTGGGCGTATGTAATAGCTGATGTTTTAGCACAAGGAAAAGTATGCTTCATTTGACGTCAAGTGCAACATATTCATGTTAATTTAGGACACCCATTCTCTATTAAGGATTTTTTTCTTCCAGTAATAGGTTAGAAAGAAACACTTTGGTTAAGCTGGACAATAGGAGGTCTTCAAAGGAGAAACAAGACTCCTCCTCCTCCTCCTCCTCCTCCTCCTCCTCCTCCTCCTCGTCTTCATCATGATCACTGTCCTCATCGTCCAATGACTATAGGTTTTGCAGTTTGGGAGTGTTGGGATGAACGCTGAGGCAATGCAGGATGTCCACAGGAGTGTGCTGGCCATCATCCACAGTGAGTTACGGCTGTCCAAGCCAGTCCTTTCTTCAGGTTTTCACTCAAGGCTTTGCTGTGAGATCTTCCCTCTACAGAGCCGTGAACAAGATGTTTGGTTATTTCTCCTGTGGTTTAGATGTTTATGTTGATGGGGTTAGATTCCATTTTGAATCAAATGTGGACGGGAAATCATGGGCAAGATATACCCCAATGCCTGAAAAGATTTCTCATTACTTTGAGTAGCTTGTCTACGAAGACATATTCGCTCGCAGCTGGATATATATTATCATTAAATTTTGTGCTTTAGACTTGTTCGCGGTACAGCTGACCAAAGCGTTCATTCTAAAAGCGTCTTGATTTTTGTCTTTCAATTCGAGATAGGGCCAAACTTCTGAATGCTTTCTTGGGCAGGCAGATTAGAACTGCCAAGACTACAGACGGACAAATGAGTGAAGAATGATTGGAAGCTGGGGTAGGAGTGAAGAGGGGAAAAATAAAGGGACAGGGGAGTATGTGCGTGAAAATGACAGGAGAGAACAGAAGTTGATCAAAAACAAGTAAAGGGAAATAACCCAAGAACGGTTTATCCGATATAATCGTTACAGTTCTCTCTCTCTCTCTCTCTCTCTCTCTCTCTCTCTCTCTCTCTCTCTCTCTCTCTGCGCGCGCGCGCGCGCGCGCGTGTGTGTGTGTTTCCAGAGCACTCGCCCAGATTAGAGAGAGAGAGAGACAGAGAGACAGAGAGAAGAAGAAGAAGAAGAAAGAAGAAGAAGAAGAAGAAGAGAATTCCTCATCATTTCATTATGGATATAATAAGGTGTAAGAAGGGTATTCGTGATGGGGGTAAGTGGAAGTAGGAGAGAGAGGAAGCGAGCGATATTTATATGTTCACTGGACTTTGGTCGCCTTACAATTCTATTTAAGCATTCTATATCATTTCTTTACAGTTGTCTCATCTCTGAAATAACAAATTGGCAGTGTCTTCTTTTTTTTTCAATTCATTTATTTTTATTTTACTTTTCTGAATTTGTGTTATTTATTTTGTTTTAAAATATCAGTACAGCAATAAATGGTTTCAGTAAGTCAGTCAGTAAGTCGGTCAGAGTGTGTGCGTGTGTGTGTGTGTGTGTGTGTGTGTGTGTTTGTGTTGTGTTGTGTTGTGTTGTGTACGTGCGTGCGTTTATTTGTCTGTCGGTCTGTCTGTCAATCTCCTGTTTCTCTCTCTCTCTCTCTCTCTCTCTCTCTCTCTCTCTCTCTCTCTCTCTCTCTCTGTGTGTGTGTGTGTGTGTGTGTGTGTGTGTGTGTGTGCAATATTTGTTTTTCTGAATGAGAAAGCAGCTAGATTTTTTTCCTATAGTTAAGCAGTTAAAGATACATAACTGTGAACATAGAACTATGCACAGAATCACAGCACTGCAGGCATACAAAACAGACACATAACTGTGAACATAGAACTATGCACAGAATCACAGCACTGCAGGCATACAAAACAGATACATAGCTGTGAACTTCCCAGCATGCTTTGGGCGCAATTGTGGGCTTGAGCGGAAGCGAGCCTCCACGCATAGATGTATACAAGTGTCCACAATACAATCATCCCCCGTTCCTCTCTAAATACTGTGTTCAGCGTGTTTGTTGCCAGAACTTTGTTTGTCCTGAGTTCGCATACAGCAAACCATTCCGTAGTCATAGCCTTAGACACTACACTGGCGACGAGGATGGGATAGATCAAAGGAGAGGGGTGGTGAAGAGTGACCTTGGGGCACACCTTTGCAAAGGTGTCTGTGTTGATGATGCTGACCGCGGCGCCGGTGTCTACTAGAAATCTGACTGGGGTCTGAAAGAGTTCTGCTCTGACCATGGGACTGGCTTTGCTGTATGAGTTCAGGGTGAAAACTTCTTCACTAGATCCAGTTGACGCGCTGTCCTCCTGTTCTTCTACTGGGGTAAACTGCAGGTGCCTAACTCTGCCTTAGATTCGCACACTCTGGCGAAGTGTCCAATTTGGTGGCAAGCGCTGCACTCCTTGCCTCTGGCTGGGCATGTGCTGAAATGTGGTAGATCGCCGCCACAGTATCTGCATCGTTAGCGGTGGCCACTGCCACCAGTGGGTTGTCCCATGGATCCTTGGTGTCGTTTCGCCCACCTCTGCCATGTCTTGAATATTCTGTGTGATCACCGTAAGCTCCCTGTGGGTGATTTCTGGAAGAGTGGGGTCTAGTCGTGCTGTATCTGCCTGACCCTCGCTTGATGGCGTTCACTGATGATGCGCCACTGCTACAGACCTGTTCAATTGCTGCTGCTCGAGCGTCGGACAGTTCTGAGGTACGGGCTTCTGCTAGCACGTTGGCGAGGGTCATGTCATCCTTCAGGGCCTTCCTCCTCACTCTGGAAGAGGAGCATCCTTGAAAAATTTGTAGATAATCTCCCTGTCTGTGTCGTGAAAGTCAGGGAACGCAGTCTGGTGTGGAAGGAGTCCATTGATTCACCCTCATTCTGTATTGCTTGCCTGAATTGAAGACCTCATATGATGTGTGTTCCGTTTAGGGGTGAAGTAGTTTTTGTGAGGGACGTCTTGGCTACGTTGTACTCGTCTGGTACGTTCCCATCATCTGTCTGTCTGACTGCCCCATCCCCTTCTGTTCGTCTGTGAAGCCGTCAAAAATGTCATATGCCTCTTCCCCTATGTAATGGAGAAGCATTGCCTTTTCTTTTTGTCAGTGTCAATGTCCATTGCACAGAGGAGGTTTTCAAACCTATCAATCCACTTCTTCCAGCGGGACCAGCCGATTGTTCATCTGTATGTACAATAAACGGGGGAAACGTGGGCATGCTCGACATGATTTTACCTGTGGAGTTTGGCCTTGCGTGGAATCGATCGATAGTTCCTCGTCGCCAATGTAGTGTCTAAGGCTATGATTACGGAATGGTTTGCTGGGGATTGTATGCGAACTCAGGACAAACAAAGTTCTGGCAACAAACACGCTGAACACAGTAGTTTAGAGAGGAACGGGATGATTATATTGTGGACACTTGTATACATCTATGCGTGGAGGCTCGCTTCCGCTCGATCCTACAATTGCGCCCAAAGCATGCTGGGAAGTTACAGACCAGTCGAGGGTCTCGCATGCAAGAACGAGAGCACACAAACAGCAAAAGTAAAAGTGCATGTTCGATAATGAGATTATGATAGATACAACAGAGCTGTCCACAGAATCACAGCACTGCAGGCGTACAAAACAGATACATAACTGCGAACATAGAACTACCCCCAGAGAATCACAGCACTGCAGGCATACAAAACAGACCAGGAACCTTCCCTCTCCCGCAGTCTCTTCCCCTCTACACCCTCCCGAAAAGAACTTTCCAGCTTATCCATGTACTTCGATCTGGCAGATTTATTCACCGGCAACAGCAGAAGAAATATACCAAAATAAATAGGCACTGGTTCCACAAGACGTAACATTTTGATCTGAAACGTTGTCACAGAGAAGACTCAAACCAATCAAAAACAAACACTCGGTTTGACTGGTACAGAAGGAATTCGTAACAGATGAGGGGAGATAAAAAGTCAATAATAAACTAAGAAGTCCTGTACGTCCTTCCAGGGGATGTTTCATTGTTGATGTCTCTGCGTTCCGTTTGAAATTTTGCCAGGTAATTGGACACCACGAGCTGCAATAGTTTGAAGTTATGTCCCTTTAACACTTTCCTTATAATGATAAATAGTAACTCCCTTGTTCATCGCTTTGGCTGGTCGTCCTACGCTTGATTCCCAGAGAGATTTCTGGATGTTATGTCTTCGATTAAGAAAGCTTCGTGTCGGGGTCTGTTTGAGGCGTCCATTCCTCCTTTGGCTCTAGGGAATGCCGGTCCAAGACTTGCTTTGTGGTGTCATAAACGTCTTCCTTCTTTTGGATCCAGCCGGCCGCCGGCCGTGAGTTCCAGATCTGGGTCCTCACGCAACACTGTCATGACCACAGCTTTCACAGAGAAAGAGCTGGAGGAAGCGTTGCAGAGCCTCAACCTGAAGAAGTCACCTGGACCAGGCGGAATCACAAATGAAATGATTCTGCATCTTGGGATGAGAGCAAGGCAGTCCTTCTAACAATTTTTAACTCCAGCTGGAAGACAGGATCAGTACCACAGTGTTGGAGGGAAGCAGACACAATACCAATTCACAAGAAGGGAAAGGACAAGTCGAAGGCTGACAGCTACAGACCCATCAGCCTTACAGGCTGCTTAGGAAAGCTGATGGAGAGACTTGTCAGCACACGGCTTGTCTGACACCTTGAGGAGCATCAGCTGCTGAGAACCCTGAACAGGCAGGCTTCCGCCAACACAGATCAACAGAAGACCAGACCACATTCATTACTCAAAGCATCGAGGACGCTTTCCAAGAAAAGAAGAACACGCTTGCTGTCTAGATTGACATGGAGAAGGCGTTCGACAAGTTTGGAAGGATGGACTCAGGCTTAAACTACGGCGATGTGGTGTGTCTGGGAGGATGTACACCTGAATTAGCCAGTACCTACACAACCGTCAAGCCCGAGTAAAGATTCAGGGCCAAAAGAGCAAGAAGAAGTGCTGAGACAGGGAGTACCACAAGGAGGAGTCCTTTCGCCAACACAGTTCCTCATCTTCATAGATGACATCGTCAGAGAACTGCCAAGAGGGGTCAGAGAAGCGATCAACGCA
>JADBJO010003181.1:152500-180000 GCA_016801955.1 Conus betulinus | reverse complement strand
GCGACATTCTCCTGATAAAGCGTTTACTAACGTGACCTTTCTCGTTAGCATTGGGGGAACATTGACGCCCTCTAGCGCTCTTTCTCAAAGCTGTTTTTTCTTGTTCTTCTCCCTCTCTCTCTCTCTCTCTCTCTCTCTCTCTCTCTCTCTCTCTCTCTCTCTCTCTCTCTCTCTCTCTCTCTCTCTCTCTTTACAACACGAACGCGTCTTCAATACTTTGCCATGGCTTAACTTTGAAAATAATTTCTTTTAGTTTTTCTTTTTTCGTCTTTCTTTCTTTCAATCTGGATTGCGTTTCTAGCTATTTACCAATGCACACCCTTTCTGTTGTGAGTGTAAGCCAAATCTCGGTGACTAATCAAACCGCGGTTCGGTCTAAACTGCCAAACTTACAGCGACCGTGAGGTCGCTATCTGGTGTTTTGTTGTTTGTGCTCTTTCACGTGTGCTAGGCTAGTTCGTTCGGCAGTTCAGTCTATTCATCGGTTTCTTGATTTTTTTTTAATCGTTTATTTACGGGTTTTTTTTGTTTGTTTTTTTTTTAATCTATCTGTTCATTCACTTTATTTATGCATTTGTTTGCCTATTCATTTGTTTAGAAGGTCAGTTCATTTATTGATTTATTTTTTATCCCTTATTTATTTTTTATTTTCATTCATGTGTTCATTTACTTTATTTATTTGTTTATTCATTTATGCAACAGGTATTTATTGATTTATTTCTTCGATCGTTTATTTATCCTTTTTTCATTATGCATATCTTCATTTACTTTTATGTATTTCTTTATCTATTTATCTATTATCTCTGTGCGCTATTTAGAACCAGCCAATGTGGCTCAGGGCTAGCTTCCTGGATTCCAGCCTTGGAGCTCGTGGTTTGAATTCCCACCAGAGCCATTTATTTGTGGGATGTGTGTGCCCCAGCCTTGGACTCGTGGTTTGAATTCCCACCAGAGCCATTTATTTGTGGGATGTGTGTGCCCCAGCCTTGGAGCTCGTGGTTTGAATTCCCACCAGAGCCATTTATTTGTGGGATGTGTGTGCCCCAGCCTTGGAGCTCGGTTGCCCACCAGAGCCATTTATTTGTGGGATTTGTGTGCCCCAGCCTTGGAGCTCGTGGTTTGAATTCCCACCAGAGCCATTTATTTGTGGGATGTGTGTGCCTCAGCCGCTCCTTGCTTCATTAAAGCTGAGTTTGTTGTGAGCTCAGCTGGGAAGACTGGAGCCACCCAGTCGAGTTTCATCCCTTTAACGGAAGCGTTTCTGAGAATGTTTATCACGTGTCCTGTCCAACGCTGCAGGTGTTTGTATCCTCTGCACCTGGCTGGAACCGAGTTATATTCTGAACGTGAGCGTAGAGTACAGCCCTGTCATGCAGTCTCCGATCAGTATGGAACTCTGCAGAGTCATTTTAATCATCCTCATTGATAAACATTTAAATGTTAAAAAGTCAAATTCTGTGGCCCTCATGCCCTGCTGTCACGATGATCTCAGTTTGGATGTCCTCTCCCCGTTCATGTCCGCAGCGCGTTCGTGTCGAGGTCGCCGTTATTGGTGAGTTTACAGGGACTGTCGTGGACGGACGTGGTGGCGCGGCGCGCATCAGATGGGGACTCTCATGCACGGAGGCTGTGTGACTAAACAATTGTCGTCTGCAGGAAGCTTAGTATAATTGTCGTCTGCAGGAAGCTTAGTATAATTGGTTGTCGGCCCATGACGGACCAGAAACAAGCACCTCTGAAGACCATTGCAGTGACTCGGCAGCCTCGCGGTGTCTTCACCGGTGGGTTTCCCCACGACGACTCGCCGACAACAGCTCTTCGTGCAGGGGTCGGTGGATGGTTATGGACGATGGGCAAGACAAGACAAAACTCTTTGTTTTCGAGGATAGTGGATAAGCGTATACATAGATGTTTTTTTCAGTCCTCGCCCTGTACAGGGACCCACATTACCGAACAGAATTAATAAAAAAAAAAAATGTCATTTAAATAAATTGAAAGAAATCAACAGTAGCAACAACAAAATCCAACGCCATCATAAATGAAATATGTAAATTTCAGAGGGGGGGGGGGGGGGGGGGGGGGGGGGGGGGGGGGGGGGGCAATATCTTTACTCGAATCTTCAACGTAGAAAAAATATGTAGTATTCACTACTAAAATAACTCGGTTTGATTAACCTTAATTCTTAAGAAAGAATTAAAGCTATATACATAGGCATGGCAGGCAGAGAGAGAAGAAGAAAAAAAAGAAGAAGAAGAAGAGGAGGAGGAGGAGGAGGAGGAGAGAGAGAGAGAGAGAGAGAGAGAGGCTTGGTGGATGCATGGGGGGACGAGTTGGAGGGGGTGGGGGTGGGGGTAACGGCACTGAGGTAATGCGGAAGACGAGGCAGAATGAAACTGGTATGGAGACTTCTTGCTGTCCCATTTTGTGTGTCCTCTTATTCCGGTCCCCGCGTTTGCAGGCATACTACCTCCATCTCGTTTGAACTGGTGCCAACACAGCACACTGAACTATCATCATTGATATCAGGAGGTTCCCCAACAAAGGAGACACTGCGCGCAGTTTCTAGGTGATTTCGGTGGAGTTCAGTGGTATGTGAGTGATTTCGGTGGAGTTCAGTGTATGTGAGTGATTTCGGAGGAGTTCAGAGGTTTCTGAGTGATTTCGGTGGAGTTATGTGGTGTCTCTTCTTCTATCTAGCCATCTACTAAGCCCCTTATTGACAACAACAATAATACATTAAGCACATACAAAGCCAGATCAAGGTTGTGCCCCCCGCCCCCCCCCCCCCCCCCCCCCCCTCTTTGAAAGGAGGATGCCACCACTCGCTCCCTTCAACGACAGTCCCCCCATGTACCTGCTGATACTAAGAAGTCAGACGCCAAATTACCACAGACGGGGATGTAGAGAGAGGTGCTGAAGCTGAGATCACATAGCATGAAGGTCCACAGAATCCGAAACGCTTTGTCCCATATTTCATTGTGATAAACGAGGATCAAAGTGGCAATCATGACGCTATAGAGTTCCGTTTTGTATTGACTCTCTTTGACAGATCCTAATGTACTCCGGCGCTTTTTTGCATAACGTGTACCAGCATCGACCAGGCCCGGGAAATACTGACACCTGCAGCCCTGGTTATGAAATCCGAACAACTTCCTCAGATTTCGTTAAGTGGATGAGACCTGACTGTCGATGCTTTGTTGAAGAATTCAAATCTCTCCGAGTGTGCATCTTGTTAATCGTTTTTTATTCCATTACGTGTCATTGATATCTGCTTGCTTGAAAACAGCGTGCATAGCACTAACACGTCACTATCACCAGATACTCAGGTCTACAGGGACCGCTTCTATTGATTTTACTTCAGCTACCTGTGCTATCTGGATTCAATGCTCGGCACAGTCTGCAGCATTCCTGAACTGCACAAGTATAAATAACACAAACAATCCACTAAATCTTTCCCCCCCAACACACAGCTTTATGCCCGGCCAAAGGAGGTTTAAATAATCAAGTTTCAAAGACAAGTCCTTGATCACAGAAACAAACACAGACCATGAAAAAAAATATGGTAAAGACAAACACTTTTCTAATCGTCATGGAAGTTCATTAAGAGGCACTCGGGAAAACGTAGACCTCCGCAATGGCCGAACGAGAGGGGAAGTAACAGTTGGCACGGATTGAAAGAGTTCTCTCCCATGTTGTTGCGGTCGTCGTCGTTGCTGCTGTTTCAACAGCGCACAGAAAATATGCATTTCCACCTGCTCATCACTAGAAAGTGGACTATTCCATAAGAGAACTCGTCATACTAACTTCATTGTCATCTATACTTTTCTGTAGAAAATTTGAAGCAATCCTGGATCCGTAAATTATCCGGACCTCGCGCCATGCATCCACTCCAAAATTTAATGGTTCGCTTTGGGCAGCATTTCATCTTTGAAAGTTTTGTCAAAATCAGTTAGCTTTGTTGTTGTTGTTGTTTTACAATAAAGTTTGTTACTTTGCTGAATAATCCCGGTTTACCATATCACGCCACGGATCTCATCATCATTAAAGAGACGGGTCCTGAGGGCCCGTGTTGTGGGGCTGGTCAATTGGGATTTGCCGTGTAGTGGTACTGGAATGGGGTGCGATTTCATCTGCTGCTAAATTGTTCAGTGGTCCCCCTTTACCACCCCCTCTCTCACACTACTGTCATTTCGTGTGTGTGTGGTGTTTTTGTTTTGTTAACATTGATCATTACACAGTGACAGTCATGACCAGGAGAGATCTGTTCAAGTGCATTGATGCCTCAAATAATTGCTGCACTCAGAGCGAAGGACCAGACACGGGTACAGGTTCAAGCATATGCCCACGTCGGCTTGCTGGCCCATTCATACAGACTATTCAGAACGGCATTCTGATAAACAAAGTGCTTAACCTTTCTCACTGCTATTGTGGACATATTGACACCATCTTTTTTCAGTGCTGTTTTTCTCTCTCCCTTCCTTCTCGCTAGAACATGACATGTTTTGAACACTTTGGATCATCCTGCTTACAAGTCTGCTGTTTTGATTTTGATCTTTTTTTCCTTGTCCTTTCGTTCTTTTTTTTATCTGGATTAAGTTCTAGCAATTTACCAATACATGCCCTTTCTATGGTCAAACATAAGCTGGTCTTACAATAATTCTGCTATAGCTGCCAAACACAGGGACTATAATATGGTCACTAGTCCAGTGTTTTGTTGTTTATGCTCTCTCATGTGTATTAAGTTAGTTCGTTCAGCGGTTCAGTAAATTCGTCACTTTATTGATTTATTCGTTTGTTTACCTATTATTTGTTATAGACCTGTTTATTTATTTACCTCATTCAATCATTTGTTTATCTATTCATTTATTATCTAATTAACTATTGGGGAACCAGCTGCCGTGCGCAGTGGTTAGCGTCCCGGATTTCAGGCTGTGAGGTCGTGGGTTCCATTCTGATCAGAGCCATTTCGTTCGTGAGATTTTTCTACCCCGGCCGGCTTTTACCCAGAGCTGGGTTTACTACGTGCTCAGTCGAGAAGAGTGGAACCAAACAGTCGTGCTTCGTCCACTCCACGGACAGGGTTCTGAGAGCGCTGCTCAAATATCCTGACCAACACTGCAGGTGCTTGCACCCTTCGGGCCGTGTCGACGCCGGGATATTCTATGATAGTCACCGTTTTGCACAGCTCTGTCAGACAGTCTCAGACCAGAAAGAAAAACTCCATTGCATCATTTTCATCTTCCTCACCCTAATCGAAAAGCAATAAGCACGTTTCAGATTCTGCAACTTTTCATGCCCTGCTGTCAGTGGTGATCTTAGTTTCGATGTCCTCTCCTCGTCTGTGCCCTCGGTGACTTCGTGCAGAGGGCGCTAGTGCCGGCATGTTCATTCAAATTGTCGTTGGACAGACGTGGCGGCGACCGCCTTTGGGAGACATTCACTTACGATAGTTCCGTGGCTATTTGTTCATTGTTTCCAGTAGCAGGGTTTAGTAAGAGATGTTCTGCGTGTGTGAGATCTGTACAAGGACCACTTAACACCAACGAAGTGACTCGGCATCGCTGCAGCGTCTCCTCTAGTGTGTGAGATCTGTACAGGGACCACTAAACAGAGCATTGCTGCAGCGTCTCCTCTGGTGTGCGAGATCTGTACAGGGACCACTAAACAGAGCATCGTTGCAGCGTCTCCTCAGGTGGGTTGCCTGACGACGACTCCACATTGATGGCTTCCAGAGATTTGCCAGTGCCGGGACTACAACGGTGGGAGGTCGGGTCATGCTGTGGACGAGGCGCAGAGAAGTTCGGCATGCAGATGATGCCTGTGAGGTGGCTGGGGAAATGAGACAGAACAAAGCCACAGAGATTCCTCGCTGCCCCATGTTCTGTGTCATGGCTGGGGAAATGGAACGGAACAAAGCCACAGAGATTCCTCGCTGCCCCATGTTCTGTGTCATGGCTGGGGAAATGAGACGGAACAAAGCCACAGAGATTCCTCGCTGCCCCATGTTCTGTGTCATGGCTGGGGAAATGAGACGGAACAAAGCCACAGAGATTCCTCGCTGCCCCATGTGTTCTGTGTCTACTCAGTGCTCTTCTTCCCGTTCCAATGGCCACGCCCATTCCTTCTGACCTTATCCGATGCGAGCACTGGGCAGCGGCGCAGTTTATCAACAAATTATAATGAGACCTCCACCCCCCCCCCCCCCCCCCCCCCCTCTTTCGGCTCCCCAACCTCCCATCAGAGAAGATACTACGCTGGTGTTGAGTCATTTTCGGCGGTGTTCGGATGTGTCTGTTTTGATCCAGTATGCAGAAAATACCACCTGGATTGCACTTGACTAACGACAGTGATAAATTAATCATCTGCTCGACGAACCGGCTGATACAAAGAAGTTCGATGCCAAATTACCTGCGGCGTGGATGCAGAGAGAGGGATACTGAAGATAATGTCACAGATCACAAAGTCCACAACATCCGGGACACTTTCCCCCTATTCATTCTGATCGATGAAGATTAAGATGAAGACAATGATGTTGTGATAGTCCATTTCATAGCAATTCTGTTTGAGAAAGCTTAAACGTACTCTGGCGCTTTCTTTCATAGTGTGTGCCGCATCGACCAGGCCCGGGAAATACAAAACCCTGCAGTTAATTGATTTATCTTTGTTGATGTATACAAAATTGCCGCATGTGTTGTGTTGAATGTTTCCATAATTACTGTAAGTTTGTGGCTTTAGTATTGAACCAAGCATTTACAAATCAGGGAGTAACATTTTTGTTTGGTATACTCCCAAGCACACTTACCGCAGACAGACGCAGGTCTACGCATGAATAACTTAGGAAGAGGAATACGCAAGCACACACATCCATGCTCGCGCGCGCGCGCACGCACGCACGCATGCACGCACACACACACACACACACACACACACACACACACACACACACACACACACACATCACACATCACACATCACACACACACACACACACACACACACACACACACACACACCTAGGCGCCCGATCGAGAGCAAAATGTACTTCAACAGAGAGAGAGAGAGGCAGGGGTCAGACAGACAGACGGAGCGAGACAGACACACAGACAGAGACAGACAAACAGACAGAGAGAGAGAGAGAGAGAGAGAGAGAGAGAGAGAGAGAGAGAGAGAGAGAGAGAGAGAGGCAGACAGACTGGCTGACAAACATAATGACATTACCATAAGCAATGTCAATTTGAACTGACCAGGATGTTTTCCAAAATCCGCAAATTCAAAGCCATCCTTGAGTTTTCTCGTATTAAAATTTACAGAAAATTAGAAATAGAAATTCCTCGAAAGGGCTGTTTAAAACGAATTTTAAAGAAAATAAGAAAACTCTTGAAATATACAATAACGTGTCCTTTCTGAGAACTGACTTTATCTTTTAAGAAGTGTCGAATTTCAACTGAGTTTTAGATGTATTAGCAGACAAATGCGTTGATAATTTTCTCTTCACTATCCACCCATCTTCGAGCATGTATTACACTTAAAATGCTAATTAGGAAGCAACCTGAGATCATCTCATGCCAGAATATGTTACAAAAATTAGACCGAGCAACTACTTTAACATAACGCATGTACTGAATATACGCAACATATTGCCTAAATCTAAGAGGGTTCCTCTCGAGTTTTTAAATCATTATACAATACCAAGTTTTGAGACGTACGTATAGAAATATCAGGGAACTGAGCCCGAAAATGGCCTCCATTTCGTGATGTCGCATAACTATTTTTCACTATGAATTACATGTGAACTAATCAATGAACGAATCCCGCCATCTAATCAGTTTACAAGCCAAACAGACGAGAAGTGTTTTTTATTTGTTTTGTTGTTGTTGTTGTTGTTGTTGTTGTTGTTTGTTGTTTGTTTGTTTGTTTGTTTGTCTGTTTTTTACAAAAATTGCGACCGAAACCGTATCACAGCTGATTTTTATTAACAAAAACAAACATACGGAACGAGTAGGGTAACTCTTGCTCCCATGATGAATTATGAATAAATACGGGCCATAACTCCAAACGAATGCTGCTTACGACACCGAATCGCCTGGCAGATATGACAGCACTGAGCACACGGAACAAACAAGGAGACAAACATTGAAATGCCTATACGCTTCTTTCCACAACCTCGGAGGTTCTCTCCCAAATTCTTGAATAACTGGAATTTTCTTTTCTTTTTTTTTTTTCATAGATGCTGCGCTCGGAATTACCTGAGATATGAACTCGGAAACATGACGTACAGATGTATATACATACTTACAAACCTACATACAGCTGCACCTTTTGCGAACATGCTCACAAAATTATCCGGGTAAAGCGAAGGCATCCCATGCCAAACGATTTTATGTTTGAGATTTCAGAGGACGCTCTCACGTTTACGAACCAACCAATGACCAGCAAAAAGTCTTATGCAGGTTATTTTGACGTGCCTAACTGACTTTGTATACAGACGATACCTAACTGACTTTGTATACAGACGGTATCTAACTGACTTTACATACAGACGGTGCCTAACTGAGTTTGAATACAGACGGTACCTAAATGACTTTGTATGCAGACGGTGCCTAACTGACTTTGTATACAGACGGTACCTAACTGACTTTGCATACAGACGGTACCTAACTGACTTTGTATACAGACGGTGCCTAACTGACTTTGTATACAGATGGTACCTAACTGACTTTGCATACAGACGGTACCTAACTGACTTTGTATACAGACGGTGCCTAACTGACTTTGTATACTGACGGTACCTAACTGACTTTACATACAGACAGTACCTAACTGACTTTGTATGCAGACGGTACCTAACTGACTTTGTATACAGACGGTACCTAACTGACTTTGTATACAGACGGTGCCTAACTGTCTTTGTATACAGACGGTACCTAACTGACTTTGTATACAGACGGTGCCTAACTGTCTTTGTATACAGTGAACATTAACAAATCAGAGCCAACTCGAGAGAAGTTTTCACTCGTAATATCAGGTCTTTGTTACAAAAGTAACGCTACATAAAAGCGCGCGCGCGCGCGCGCACACACACACACACACACACACACACACACACACACACACACACACATACTTTGGGGTCGAATTCTCGATTTCTCCATTGAAAAAAATAACCCGGGAGACGAGGGGGGGGGGGGGGTGGAGGTGGGACGGGTGCGTTGTCGTGTGGCATTCGACGTTGGTCACTGATCGTTGCTATGTGAGACTGGTGGTGTCCTTCTGTTCCGGTATATAAAGACAGCCGGAGCGATGTGTGTGCAGCACCAACTCTGCGATCCTTCCAGTCATCACAGGCATGGTGGAGTGCTAAATGCCAAGAAAAGGGGGAAGACTCTGCACAGACCGGCTCAGCGTACGGAATGTGTCGTCTAGGTTGCGTTTGCTGAATAATTAAAGCCAGGTATTTGCCACGGTGCTTTCCTTTTGTTTTCCTTTTCTGTTCTGGTCGTTCCTGTCCTGTTATGTTTCGTAATTAATTGATCATTGTGGGACTGTTCAGGTTTCCTGACATCGATAGGCAATAACTGACGCGAGAATGGTAATGTGTGTGTGTCTGTTGGCTCGGGGGATGGGGGAGAAAGGTTCCGCACTGAGAAACAGCCAACGCGTGAATTGGACAGATTTCGATTAGCATGCGGGAGGGGGAAACTGCCCTCAGCTTGGTGGATCAAACCCTGCTGGGACAAGTGGTTCCGCTTGGCTTGTGTTAGTCAATTAATCAGTGAGACAGTCGATCGTCCGTTCTTTATTCTCTGTGAGCATAAAAGTGGTGGGTGCGCGAAAACCGAATTAAAGTGCGTACAGACGGAATGTGTCTCTGGTCTATGGCGTAGGGCTGGGCTCTTGGTCTCCAAGTTTTAAGAGGTAAGTTATTTAACTCAGGAGCCACCCGTACACACTCGTGACTGTTTGTGTACTGAGGCCAGGTGTGTGTGAATTAGAGAGGTGTTGTCAGACGGCTTGTCTTAATGCCTGGTTGTTGTTTTTTCCTGGCCATGTTAGTGAGATTCACACTTTTTCTGACTTCTTGCGCTGTATTACGTCCCCTAGAGAAAGAAAATGATTCCATATCAATAGTGTTTTTCTGCTAAAATAACATTTTTGGTTAATTCTGATTTGGAAAGGCTGAATTTTGAGGTAATAGTAAACTGATTTATAAATTATCAGTAGTATCATTTTAAAATTCAATACAAAAGTAACATTTTCCCCAATATGGAATCATATCATTATTTCAATGCAATTGTTTGCTATCAGTCAGTTACATTAAATGCTCCATTTTCACTTCCAGACCAGTCTCCATTCTATGTTCACATAACATACATACAATGTTGTGACTTTTGAATGAAAGAATACGGTTTTATGAAAATATTACACTTTTCCATTCTATGTTCATATTACATACAATGTTGTGTGACTTTGAATGATCGAATACGGTTTTATGAAGATATTAGAGTTTTGAATGTGAGCGGTTCTACTACAGCTGTGAACGCGGTTGATTCGGCCTGTACGCCCTTGACATCAGATGGAGAGACACCATAGTCTGTAAACTCTGTGGTATTCTCACCACAATGGGCTCAGAAACACAATCCAGCAGCTCTCCAAAGCAGCCAGCGAAGGGTGGTGAAGTGAAACAAAAGAAAGAGCGGCAAGGAAATAAGTTTCTGAAAAACTAAAATCATGATGTGAATGTGGGTGGACATTTTTGAGCGTATGCTTAAGAATCCATTAAGGATGCAAGGGAGGTGAAAAGGTGTGGACAGTCAGAGTGGTCATCCCGCCAGCGACATTTGCCTTCTCACCTATGATTTCCTTTGACATGATGAAAGTGAAAAAAGGAAGAGTTTGTAAGGGAAATTCTTTTCTTTTATAGCGAGGAAGAAAACACACCAAGAGAAGGCTTACGACAGCTTTCAGTCTTCATCATCACTACCAACCGTGAGCAAGCACCAGGCTTTCTGTTTACTTTGAATAATAACTTTTGGTTTTTTGTGACGTGGCATACCCCCACTCTCTACCCCTACCCAGCCCACTCGCCCCTCACCCCCCACCCCGGGGTGGGGGCCAGCCCTTCGCGGTTGAGTGGGTCAAAAATCAGTAGTAGACCCAGCTCAATTTTTTTAACGTCATTGATTGATCGTTCATTTGTGACTAAAGCTGAAGAGCAAAGGTGTGTTCAACTCGCACTGCATGTTTTCCTATGTTGCTACGTGTGCCTACACTAGTTGACATTTTGTGTTGTTGTTGTTGTTGTTGTTGTTGTACGTTGTATACTTCATCCTGTTGTCTTGCCTTTGTCTACCCCCCCCCCCCCCCCCCCCCCCCCCCCCGTTTTTTTTGTTTTGTTTTGTTTTGTTTTTAACTGTATGCAACGTTTCCTTACTTGTCCCGTGTTTTGCCGCATTATCCTGTATTTTCTGCTATACTCTGCGTGCAATTAGCATAGATTTGGTATTATTTGTATTCTACGTTTTCACGGTGATACCCCATCACGCATTCCCAAATTTCTGACATGATTCGACGTTTTCTCAGCCGATCCTTTTGGATAGTGCATAGCGTATATCGATCAATTACTTTTTGTTTTGCTGTAAGTATTACCACTTTTCCTATCAAGTTTATTTGGAGAGTTGGGGTAGAGGGGGGAGATTCCATCTAGACTATTGCTACCACACCTCACAGCATTGTCGTTTCCGTTCTACACAACACTATTGCATATATGGCTGTGTGTTTTAATGAATACCGTGCTAGGGTTGGTTGGTATTATATGAAATCTCTGGTCCAAATTAAATATTCCCTTTTCCTGAGCATGTCGGCCATTTTGCCATTCATCAGATGCCGAAGCTACATTACCCCTGTGACGTAACACTTTCTGCTTTTGTTCATTGACTGCACTATGTGTAGTGAAAAACAGTGAGAACAGAATTGACTGAACGGTCTGTGTAGACAAAATGAGCATAACGTAGTGCTTGCCGAACGGACTTCGCCTCATTGTGTACTCTTCTTTCAGGACACTTACCTCCGGGTTCGTATTTCTCTGACTCGTGGTATGATTCGTGTCAGTCTGACTTCGGTCTCAGAACAACTTGTCTTCAAAGGCCTCAAGTCTATGAGAGGTGACAGATCAATAAGAGATTTATCTCAACAACTCGAAGGTTTGGTGGCAATGACCAAGTAAGTTGACTGACTGAAGCTGTTCCGGTTGAGTGGCTTATTCAAGCGAATCTTAAATAAATGTTACCGAACCGCCCAGAGAAACGTGGACAAACGAGTCACAAGTCTCGTGACTCGTTTGTCCACGTTTCTCTGGGCGGTTCGTTAACATTTATCTAAGATTAGTTTAGATTTCCGCCTGCAGTCGTCTCACTTTGACACTAGACTTATTCAAGCGTTTTTCTCTTATTTTGCTAATCGAGCTCAGTAGCTTATTCAAGTGATTTTCTTTTTTTTGCTAATTGAGCTGAGTTTTGGGGTCAGTGCTTATTCAAGCGATTTTCTTTGATGTTACTAATTGAGCTGAGTCTTAGCGTCAATCAAACAAATTGGAACTAAGGCTAGATCAGTGCCCAGCGTTTGAATGAGCTTGTCTCGTCAGTTAAAATCGTTTCGTTTATAATATCTAGCGATATTACTTTCTTCTTCTTTTTCGTCGTCGTCGTCGTTGTTCTTTTGTTCTTCTTTCTTCTTCTCTTCTTTCTTCTTCTTCTTCTTCTTCTTCTTCTTCTTCTTCTTCTTCGTCGTCGTCGTCGTCGTCGTCGTCGTCGTCGTCGTCTTCTTCTTCTTCTCTTCTTCTTCGTCTTCTTTTCCAACACTATCTCATCACGTCGTCATCGTCATCATCATCATCTTCATGATTTTTCATCAGCAGCAGCAGCAGCAGCAGCAACAGCAACAGCAGCAGCAGCAGCAACATCACCATCATCATTTCTCATAATTGGTTCGTCTTTCTTCCCCCCCCCCCCCCCCCCCCCCCCCCCCCCCTCCCTGCCTCACTCCCCACCTTCCCACCACCACTCCGTCTCTCTCTCTCTCTCTCTCTCTCTCTCTCTCTCTCTCTCTCTCTCTCTCTCTCTCTCACGCGCGCGCGCGCGCGCGCGCGCTTAATGAACTCCAGACAATTTCGCTTAGTGCACTGGAATGTTACTGTGTTTGACCCCTGGATCCTGTCGACGGCTTTGTGACAGACGATGTCTTCCTCACCGCTGCATTGAAAGACGATGCCTTCCTCACAGCTACATTGACAGACGATGTCTTCCTCACAGCTACATTGGCAGACGATGTCTTCCTCACAGCTGCATTGACTGACGATGCCTTCCTCACGGTTACATTGACAGACGATGTCTTCCTCACAGCTACATTGACAGACGATGTCTTCCTCACATTGACAGACGATGTCTTCCTCACATTGACTGACGATGTCTTCCTCACAGCTGCATTGACAGATGATGTCTTCCTCACATTGACGGACGATGTCTTCCTCACAGCTGCATTGACTGACGATGCCTTCCTCACAGCTGCATTGACAGACGATGTCTTCCTCACAGCTGCATTGACAGATGATGTCTTCCTCACATTGACTGACGATGTCTTCCTCACAGCTGCATTGACTGACGATGCCTTCCTCACAGCTGCATTGACAGACGATGTCTTCCTCACAGCTGCATTGACAGATGATGTCTTCCTCACATTGACTGACGATGTCTTCCTCACAGCTGTATTGACTGACGATGCCTTCCTCACAGCTGCATTGACAGACGATGTCTTCCTCACAGCTGCATTGACAGATGATGTCTTCCTCACAGCTGCATTGACAGATGATGTCTTCCTCACAGCTACATTGACAGATGATGTCTTCCTCATATTGACTGACGATGTCTTCCTCACAGCTGCATTGACAGATGATGTCTTCCTCACAGCTGCATTGACAGATGATGTCTTCCTCACAGCTGCATTGACAGATGATGTCTTCCTCACGATGTCTTCCTCACAGCTACACTGGCAGACGATGTCTTCCTCACAGCTACACATTTCCCGCCTCAGGTGTGCCTGTTTTCTGCCATTGTCACTCCATGTTCCACAGGATGGTGAAACTCAGGTCGTTGACAGGAGTCGTTAGAGTGGCTTGCCTCCTCACGAGTTTGTTCCTGGGCAATTTCCTGCTGCAATATGGTGACGTGGAACAGGACACAGGGCCACAGAAAGACAGTTACACAAACTTCTTTTTGACCAGTGGCACCCGGGATACCAGCACAGAGAAGTCAGGAGAGACCACTACCAGCTCTACCCAACCTGCTCCTGAACCCACGATGCAGAACCTGATGCCTATGCTTCAGACTTTGAATACCAAATCATGAATACCTCATGAACGAAGACATTAGGAACATGAGGGGAGATACATGTGACATAAAGACAGTATTTGGGGGACATCCGTGATGCTCACACTGCACTTCAGGAAGAGGTGAAATCCTTGAAGGATGAAGTGGCCGACCGGAAAACGACGAGCTTAGGAGGCAGATGCTGGACACAGAGCGGAAGGCTGACGATCTGGAAGGGCGCTCAAAGAGGAATAACCTCACTTTTTTACTAACTGACTCGGTAAACAGAATGAGACCCAGACTGACTGTGAAGGACTCATCAGCAGTGTGATCGCGGACGAAATCGATCTGACCGGCGACATCTAATTTGACCGGGTTCCTCACTTAAACGCTAAGCCCAGTTCACCAGCCATCGCCCGCTGCACCTAGAGGAAACTATTCTTAAAGCTAAGGGCAGTGATGTGTTTGTGTGGGCGAGGGCTTTTCTCTCCGAGTTAGAAACGTATGACAGGCTTTCTATTTTTCTATTTTTTTTCTGAAAGGCTCTTTCTATTTTTCTGAAGAAAGACCAAAATGAGAACAAGTGGGCAATCAAAATTTTTTTACCACCTGTATAGTGAGGGAAAAAAAAAACGTTTTTTTTCTTGATGTTTCTGTTTCAGTTTCATCAAGGATGTGTCACACTTCGTGCGGACTAGTCCATGTCCGCCACATCCGCTGAGTTCCGTGACCATTTTGAAAACTTGAGGGGAGGGGGGGGGGTTAAAAAAGGGGAAGGGGGGTGCCAGCCCATGTTAACACAGGTTGCGTAGGAAAGGTGGAAACAGAACGACCCTGCAAAACACGCGGCTTATACGTAAGTCAAAGGAACGTGTGTAGTGAGCGAAGAATCAGTCCCTGATGTAAATATTGGATTCTTTAAAGGGGTGGCTGTAAAGATAACGAAAGTGTTTGAATACAATAGTTTAAGTTCAATTGTATTTCATGTAAAATGTTATTATGCTTGTACAAATGGTTGTGAAACAGATTTGTTGAATTACAGAACAAATTGCAAGGACGAAAACAGGGTTGTCGCGAAACCTTTTCAAGAAGTGAAACATACTTCATCGTCGTGTTAACACTGAGGGATGTAGTGAGGGGGCATTTCAAAAGGGAAAAAAGATTATACAGAGAATTGAGAAAGTGGTAAAGATAGTCTGTCTTTAAAAAAAAAAAAAAAAAAAAAGACAAAGTGAGAAACTAAGATCTCAAAAGGGACGTCAGAGGATTTTCTGGACGTCAGAGACGTGTTTTTAGCAATCCACTGTCTTAACTGTGGTTTTCTCTAAGGACATCAGAGACGTGTTTTAGCAATCCATCCACTGTCTTAACTGTGGTTTTCTCTCTAAGGACGTCAGAGACGTGTTTTTAGCCATCCACTGTCTTAACTGTGGTTTTCTCTAAGGACATCAGAGACGTGTATTAGCAATCCACTGTCTTAACTCTGGCTTTCTCTAAGGACATCAGAGACGTGTTTTAGCCATCCACTGTCTTAACTCTTTTCTCTAAGGACATTTGGCTTTTTCGCAGGACATCAGAGACGTGTATTAGTCCACTGTTTTAACTTTGGCTTTTTCGCAGGACATCAGGATGTGTTTTGGCAACCACTTTCTGCACCATAGTTCCTTCTCAGGAATCTTCCACATCAGAAACTGATTTTTCCACATCAGAAACTGATCTTCCTTTAGATGAATGCGCCGTCCAGTAACACTCTCAACCAGGTTTTCTTTGTCATCCATTTTTTTTTCTCTTCCACGAATCATCCTCTTTTTCGGCCTTTACATTTTCATCGGATTGGCATCTTGCTTCGGAAAAATACTTCTACAGAGACGAGGAGACGAGGGAACAATGTATTCGTCCAACAACTGTTCCCGCCTCAGCCTGATTTTTCCGTTCCAAATTCCACGGTGCATTTTTTTTTATCCCCACTCATACTCTCCCATCCCCACTCCCACCCCAACCCCCTGCATCCTCTCAAACAACCCTCCTCTCTTCAATCTTACGATATGATGTTTCTCAAAAGCATGCGACGCACACTAAAAAAGGTCTTGCCAAGTCTCCTAACAAATTTTCATCCTTTTCTCCCCTTTTCTAAGATTCTAAGTACATATCAGAAAGATGTTCAAATCATGGTCTCATTCACACACACACACACCCCTCCCCCAAACTTCTTTCTACCCTTCCTCTTTCTTTCTTCACTTCCTCACAAGATTCTGGTCATTTTGTTTCAGGAGGATGGGGCCTTCAAAGTCGATATCGGCTACTCGTTCTCTACGTTCATCTGTTCGTCTTCCTCGTCCTCCTCCTCCCCTTCCTCCTCCCCCTCCTCCTCCTCCCTCTGTCCGTTTGATCTGTGGACTGCCACGTTTGGTGGTGAGTCTGTCGTCCCTGTTGCTGGGCACTGCCTCGGGAGTCGCTGACAAAGCGGCGTACACCTCCTTGCACGAAACGCTGTTCGACAACTACTCCGTGGACATCCGACCCGTCAATGACTACTCCAGTGCCACCGAAATTTACATGGCTCTCTTCCTGCTGTCTATTGTGGAGGTGAGTCCAGGAGGGAGGCAGAGGGGGTGAGAAAGGGATGAAACGCCTGGTTAGCTTCATGGCAGAGAACCAGGCTTGCCGTCAGGTGTTATGAGTTCAAATCCCCGATTTCCGCTGCCGATCTTAGTTAACACGTTGTACGTTTTGGTGGTGACAGTTCAGGGTGACGAGTAGGTCCCTTAACTCCCGCTGTCCTGGGAAGGTTACGTCCTTTACTCCAGTTCCGCTGAGAGAGTTAACTCCTCTGTAGTATTGCTTTGGAGGTTGTAGGCGTTAAACTTGACTGCACCGAACAGAAAGAGATATGAGAGGAAGGAAAAATGAATGTTTGGATTGTCTCATGTTTCACTGTGTCGCGTTAATTGTGTTGTCTTATGTCACTACGACAGAGAAGTACGCTGTAAAGAGAGGGGTGTAGTGTGTGTGTGTGTGTGTGTGTGTGTGTGTGTGTGTGTGTGTGTGTGTGTGTGTGTGTGTGTGTGTGTGTGTGTGTGTGTGTGTGTGTGTGTGTGTGTGTGTGTGTGTGTGTGTGTGTGCCCGCGCGCGCGCGCGCGCGCGTGTGTGTGTGTGTGTGTGTTCTGTGTGTGTGTGTCTGTGTGCGCGCGCGCGCGTGTATGTGTGTGTGTGTGTGTGTTCTGTGTGTGTGTGTGTGTGTGTGTGTGTGTGTGTGTGTGTGTGTGTAAGAACGAGGGTGGGATTCATGATCAGGGAGGGAGTCGTGGAAAAAAGGAGACGGCGAAAGACGACAATCGCCACAGCACACCTGATGACCGGTGTAAAGGGGAGGGAACAATGAACAGAGTGGAAGGGGGACAACTGATGACCAGTGTACAGGGAGGGGAAAATGAACAGAGTGTAAGGGGAAGGAACAATGAACAGCGTGTAAGGGGAGGGAAAAATTAACAGAGTGTAAGGGGAGGGAAAAATGAACAGAGTGTAAGGGGAAGGAACAATGAACAGAGTGTAAGGGGAGGGAACAAAGAACAGAGTGGAAGGTGGAGGGAATAATGAACAGAGTGGAAGGGGAGGGAACAATGAACAGAGTGTAATGGGAGGGAACAAAGAACAGAGTGTAAGGGGAGGGAACAATGAACAGAGTGGAAGGGGGAGGAGCAATGAACAGAGTGGAAGGGGAGGGAAAAAGAACAGAGTGGAAGGGGAAGGAACAATGAACAGAGTGTAAGGGGAAGGAACAATGAACAAAGCGGAAGGGGAGGGAACAATGAACAGAGTGTAAGGGGAGGGAACAATGAACAGAGTGTAAGGGGAGGGAACAAAGAACAGAGTGTAAGGGGGAAGGACAATGAAAAGAGTGGAAGGGGAGGGAACAAAGAACAGAGTGTAAGGGGAAGGAACAATGAACAGAGTGGAAGGGAAGGGAACAATGAACAGAGTGTAAGGGGAGGGAACAATTAACAGAGTGCAAGCGGAGGGAACAAGGAACAGAGTGTAAGGGGAGGGAACAAAGAACAGAGTGTAAGGGGAGGGAACAATGAACAGAGTGTAAGGGGAAGGAACAATGAACAGAGTGTAAGGGGAGGGAACAATGAACAGAGTGTAAGGGGAGGGAACAAAGAACAGAGTGTAAGGGGAAGGAACAATGAACAGAGTGGAAGGGAGGGGAACAAGAACAGAGTGTAAGGGGAGGAACAATGAACAGAGTGGAAGGGAAAGGGAACAATGAACAGAGTGTAAGGGGAGGGAACAATTAACAGAGTGCAAGCGGAGGGAACAAGGAACAGAGTGTAAGGGGAGGGAACAAGAACAGAGTGTAAGGGGAGGGAACAATGACAGAGTGTAAGGGGAAGGAACAATGAACAGAGTGTAAGGGGAGGGAACAAAGAACAGAGAGTAAGGGAGGGGGAATAATGAAGAGAGTGGAAGGGGAGGGAACAAAGAACAGAGTGGAAGGGGAGGGAACAATGAACAGAGTGTAAGGGAAGGGAACAATGAACAGAGTGGAAGGGGAGGGAACAATGAACAGAGTGGAAGGGGGACAACTGAACGACCGGTGTAACGGGTATGGAGCAATGAACAGAGTGGAAGGGGGACAACTGATGACCGGTGTAAAGTGGAGGGAACAATGAACAGAGTGGAAGGGGGACAACTGATGGCCGGTGTAAAGGGGAGGGAACAAGGAACAGAGTGGAAGGGGGAGGGAACAATGAACAGTGTGGAAGGGGTAAGGGAATTGGGTCAAGGGGTGAGGGCGAAAGAGGTGTTCAGCCGCCTGTTTGTGTCGAACTCATTCATTGGTCATCTACGTGGAGAATAGTTCTTTCGTCTTCAGAGTGCAAATAATTGAAATCGAGACGACGAGCGGCTGCTAAATTAGGACTTCGCGTCTCAGGGTAAACAGCATGTACGCGCTGGTGATTCATGATTTGTTTTGTTTTAGAAGGGTTCAGGTGAGAGAGAGAGAGAGAGAGAGAGAGAGAGAGAGAGAGAGAGAGAGAGAGAGAGAGAGAGAGAGAGAGAGAGAATACAAATTCTATGACTCGCCTACACGGAGAAAGTGGTTTATATCCTATCTCTGTTTTGATAAAATGTAAAATAATTTGTTTTTGAATATGTTTTTGATCTAGCACTGTATTACCATAAGAAAAATATTCTGTTCAAATGTACAGTTTTACATATAATTTACATGCCACAAACATTTGGCACTCCCCTTGAATTCTATTTCACACAGCAGATAACTACATATAATTTGAAAGTAGGCACGATTGCATATGGTCTGAACTCTGTGTGTGTGTGTGTGTGTGTGTGTGTGTGTGTGTGTGTGTGTGTGTGTGTGTGTGTGTGTGTGTTTTTCGTTTTCTTTTTGTCGGTTTGTTTATTTATTATTCACAGGGAAGCACTTTGCAGGAATATGAAGAATCTTTACAAGATGACGGTTTTTGGTAGGATGCTTTATAAAACATTTGTAAATGTTTTTATTACAAACCACATAATAGTCACTTCGAAGAGAACCTCCCATCAACACCCTTCTTTACATAAATGTTGTTACATTTATTCATTTCAGATGTAACAGTCACAAACTCCCCATTAATATGGGAAGGGAATATGTTACTGAAAGACATGAACGCCTTTGCAAAGACTGCAGAACGAAAGTTATTGATGATAGGTATCATTTCATGATTGAGTGCCTAAACATGATGTTACGACAACAGCATGTCTTTTTAGTAGTAGTAGTAGTAGTGGCAGTAGTAGTAGTAGTAGTAGTAGTAGTAGTAGTAGTAGTAGTAGTAGTAGTTATAGTAGTAGTAGTAGTAGTATGATTATTATTGGTGTCTTCTTTTTATTCTGTGTGCTCTGTGTGGTATTCTTGCTAGGCGATTTAGTGTCGTAAAGAGCATTCGTTTGGAGTTATAGACGTGTAATCAATTTCATCATGGGCGAAAGAGTTACCTTACTTTTTTGTTATTCACTGCTTACTATTCTCTGCTTCATTTAAGATTTCATTTCATTCAAGGCTGCAATTTAAGGGAACTTAAAACCTTTGGGATAATACATGTACACTTAAGATGTAGGTCACTCGATGGCATTTTCATGGCATTCTTGTTCTTTTAAAAAAATAAATAGAAAGGGAGAAAGAAAGAAAAGAAAAAGAAAAGAAAAAAAACACGCACACGTACACATGTGTGTGTGTGTCTGTGTGTGTGTGTGTGTGTGTGTGTGTGTAAGAGCTGTTCCATCCAAACCACCAGAAGACAGAAAATCAACTTGCTATGTTGCAGGTGAATGAGAAAGACCAGACCCTGAAGACGAACACGGTCTTGGAAATCGACTGGTCAGTAAAGTTAGTTGTTCCCACTGTCGCTGTGCACCCCCTTCCCCCTGTCCTTGCTAACGCTCAAACCAACAGACAAATTCCAACCCACCGAATCACACAAAATCTTTTTTGAAAAAAAGGGGATCATAGGTGACAATCCCCATATCAGTCAGGTGCACACAGACGTCAATGAACGGAGACTGGAATGTTCCGCGAGTTTTACCGATAGCCTTCATTGATTTGTGCAGGATTCACTGCGACACGTTGTATTACCTAGCAGGCAGGAGCTCTCTGAAGAAGAGGCCTCCCTCATACAAGTGTTTCGGCCTTGAGCTCGCTACACTCTGAGAAGACCGGGTCGCATCCAGGTCATGACTCCTGAGTGTCTTTGTGCTTTGTTATAATGATAGCGTGAGTGTATTTAGTCGTCCACGCTGTCGGAGCACTCGAGTTATAGGAGAGATCATGCTGTGAAAAGAGTTATAGGAGAGATCATGCTGTGAAAAGAGTTATAGGAGAGATCATGCTGTGAAAAGACTGCAAAGTTCCAGACACGACGGGGGTGCCAGTCAGGGAGATTGTGACGTGGAGAGGAGAGGGGGAGAGTGGGGTGGTTTGGGGAGGTTCCGGAGTCCTATACCCACCCCCCGTTACCCGTCATCACCCCCCCCCCCCCCCCCCCCCCCCCCCCCCGACCCCTGACACAATCCAGCGATATAGCAAATGAAAATCGCCGGAAAGAATTCATTCCAAGGAAGAAAGATGTAAATGAAAGATGTCATTAATTAATATTGCGGAGAATATCGAAGTCATGCACTGCTTGTGCGCTCGTGTGTGTGTCTTCTGAGTGCCTTTTGTAATATATATCCTCATGATATTCTCATCATTAGATGTATCGGTAAGAATTATGTACTGATTAGTATGTGGTAGAATTTGGATGCTCTAGAGTATTTGACTGCTTGTGCTTTGTTGAATGTTTCTCCATACGCAGTTTTCTGGGTCCTTTCCCACACCTTTTTGAGGACAGAATGAAAAAAAAAAGTTCGTATAGCTTTCTCATGGACTCTCACAAGATGTTATTTTGGAAAAAAAACAAGAAAAGCTTTCAAGATTTTTTTTCTGTTGAAAAACTGGACGTCGAAAAGTATCCATGTTATGACGTCATTGATCCAACGAACTGCCAGGAAAATTGAAAAAAAAAAAAAAAAAAAAAAAAGACTTTCTTTCTTTCCCTCTACAACTTCAATCCATTCTTACATGCCTTCAATTCGTACGCGTTTGTTTTTTTATGGTATCTTTGACCAAGTGATTCGCACTACCCGTGTGTTTTGACATTTTACCACATGGAATCTTTTAGACAGTTGATGAGCAGCTGCATGATGACAATACAAAATGGATATAGAAATAGGATCAATAGTGTTCAGATCTTGATAGACACGACAGAACTTCCATGCTGATATGGAGATAGGATCCATTGACGTTTAAATCTTAAAGTCCACGGCATTATTTCATTGCAGGGATGACGTTTAAATCTTAAAGTCCACGGCATTATTTCATTGCAGGGATGACGTTTAAATCTTAATGTCCACGGCATTACTTCATTGCAGGGATGACGTTTAAATCTTAATGTCCACGGCATTACTTCATTGCAGGGATGACGTTTAAATCTTAATGTACACGGCATTACTTCATTGCAGAGATGACGTTTAAATCTTAATGTACACGGCATTACGTCATTTCAGGGATGACGTTTAAATCTTAATGCACACGGCATTACTTCATTGCAGGGATGACGTTTAAATCTTACTGTACATGGCATTACGTCATTGCAGGGATGACGTTTAAATCTTACTGTACATGGCATTACGTCATTGCAGGGGGATGACGAATACCTGTCGTGGGACCCTTCAGACTACGAGAACATCACCGACATCATGAAGCAGCAGAAAAACCTGTGGCTGCCAGACCTTGTGGGTCAGCAACACCGTATCATCACAGAAACAGCTGGGCTATGACAAACTAAAGGTAACACCACACCGAATTACAGTAGTCAGTGACATGTGAGCTATGAGAAACTGGAGGTAACACCACACCGAATTACAGTAGTCAGTGACATGTGAGCTATGACAAACTGAAGGTAACACCACACCGAATTACAGTAGTCAGTGACATGTGAGCTATGACAAACTGGAGGTAACACCACACCGAATTACAGTAGTCAGTGACATGTGAGCTATGACAAACTGGAGGTAACACCACACCGAATTACAGTAGTCAGTGACACATGTGAGCTATGACAAACTGGAGGTAACCACACACCGAATTACAGTAGTCAGTGACATGTGAGCTATGACAAACTGGAGGTAACACCACACCGATTTTCACAGAAAAACAGCTGGGCTATGACAAACTGGAGGTAACACCATACCGATATTTCACAGAAACAGCTGGGCTATGACAAACTGGAGGTAACACCATACTGATATTTCACAGAAACAGCTGGGCTGTGACAAACTGGAGGTAACACTACACCGATATTTCATGGAATTACAGTAGTCAGTGACATCTGGGCTATGGCAAGCTGAAGGTAACATCACACCGATATTTTACAGAATTACAGTAGTCAGTGACATCTGGGCTATGGCAATCTGCAGGTAACATCACACCGATATTTTACAGAATTGCAGTAGTCAGTAACATCTGGGCTATGGCAAACTGAGGGTATTACCACACCTGATGTTTGTGGATTGACAATGTTCACTAACAACTGGGCAAACACAAACTGAAGGTAATTTGCCATGCCACTGTTTCAACGATTGACAATGTTTTAAGATTTACAATCTTTTGCTGTGTCATTCAACCCTACAATCTCCAGTGACAGTTGGGCTGTGGCAAGCTAAAGATACCATCACAACAGTATTCTATAGAGTGTTTGCACTTAACATTGGATCGAATTTTCAATTACTCATTTCTGTAATGTTCAGTGATAGCTTCGATTATACACAAAATGAGTTTGACATCTTGTCAGTACTTAATCATTCAACGAATGTTTATGACTGCTTATCTGTCATAAACCGAAGGTAATGTCTAACAATGATGAAAATAATAATACGGACATGGACCAGGTTATCACTTTTTGTACATGTATGTTTTAACTGTCACAGGAAGGTGAAATATGGAATTGTGTTCATGTTTAACATTTTTCTGTGGACGTTTGCTGCTTTCAGTTACGGATAACAAGTGAAGGCATTGTGGTGTGGAATCCCTCCGGCGTGTTTGAAACTGCCTGTGACATCGATGTCACCTACTACCCTTTTGACACACAGGTAGCACCATAAGTAGATTGATCTGCCTTCTGTCTCTGCTTCATATTTTTCATAAGTGCGTGACCAATCTTTTTTGTTGTTGTTGTTCATTTTTTTGATGGTGCGTTTTATTTGCCAAATTTAATGAGGGACGCCTCTCTCTCTCTCTCTCTCTCTCTCTCTCTCTCTCTCTCTCTCTCTCTCTCTCTCTCTCTCTCTCTCTCTCTCAGTTACGTACACACAGATGTGGACACGTAAGCACGCACGCGCGTGCGTACACACACACACACACACACACACGCGCGCGCGCACGCACGCACGCACGCACGCACGCACGCACACGCACACACGCACACACACACACACACACACACACACACACACACACACACACAATTAGGGACTACTTCAAGACTGCGTCATAACATAAAAATTTCAAGAAACTACCGACTGGAACTGCACACGAAAAACATACAAAACTTTTGACAAACATCTGAACTCAGCAGCATTCGTGTCAGCCCTCATGACCTTCACACAGAAAGAGTTCCATCATAGGCGGACAAAGAAACAGAAAGAGTTCCATCATACGCGGACAAAGAAACAGAAAGAGTTCCATCATAGGCGACAAAAGAAACAGAAAGAGTTCCATCATACGCGGACAAAGAAACAGAAAGAGTTCCATCATAGGCGGACAAAGAAACAGAAAGAGTTCCATCATAGGCGGACAAAGAAACAGAAAGAGGTCCATCATACGCGGACAAAGAAACAGAAAGAGTTCCATCATACGCGGACAAAGAAACAGAAAGAGTTCCATCATACGCGGACAAAGGAACAGAAAGAATTCCATCACTTCACTTAGATTTTGTTTGGGGCAAAGTTTTCTGTTGTTGTTGTTTGCTTGTTTTTGTTTTTTTTTTTTTTGTTTTCTTTTTCCTTTTCTTTCTTTCTTTCCTTTTTTTTTTTTTTTTTTTTTTTTTTTTTTTTTTTTTTTTTTTTTTGCTTGTTTGTTTGGTCCAAGCATTCTTGTTTGGTGGATAACAGGATCGCAGGCGAAGGGGAGAAACTAAGCCTTGTTTTCAAAAAAGTAAAAAAGGGGAAAAAAATTCGTGAGCTCAAAAATCATGAATACCCCTTTCACTTAGCTTTTGTTTGGGCAAGGGTTCCCCTCCCCTCCCCCCCCCCCCCCCCCCCCCCCCCCCCCACCCCCTTTTTTGTTTTGTTTGTTTTGTTTTTTTTTTTTTTTTTTTTTGTTTTGTTTCAGATATTTTTGTTTGGTGGCTAATAGGAACTCAGGCGGAGGGGAGAACTTAAGGTTTGTTTTCAAAAAGTAATAAGGGGAAAAAATAAGTGAAAGCAAAACCGATTCTGCAGCAGTATACAGATTACTGGGGGTAAATCAAGCTTGATGACAAAGAATTTTAACGGCTATTAGTGATTTTACATATGATGTCAATTAAAATTTTTAAAGTGGGGGGTAAGGGGGTAAAATATATTTGACAAAAAAGTTATCCGCGAAAAATTATTTATGAATTTTGAATTAATTCTTTGTGAAAGTAGATACAAACCAAAACTGAGTTTTTAAAAAAAATGTACCCAATTATTTCAAGTGCTAAAACTGTGTAATCAACATATGGATATTGATAAGATCGTTCTTACAAGCTCAAAATGATTTAAATCTATTCAGTATACTGCTGATCAGAACAGTTTAAGTTGACAGTGATTTCGCACATTGAGAGCCACTGCTGGAGTGTGTAACGGACTGGATCCAGAACGAGACATTAGAGTAAATTGTGCTGAAATAAGTTTTGAATTCTCATCAGCCGCCGCCGTGGTGAAGTGGTTAGCGTTGCGGACTCCCGGTTGGAAGATCGTAGGTTCGATTCCCATCAGAGTCATGTGTTTGTATGATTTTTCTGCCCCGACTGGCTCCAACGCAGAGATGAGTTTTGTACAGGTTTAGTTGGGAAGACTGGAACTACACAGTCGAGCTTCATCCACTAAATGAATGCGTCGCTAAGTGAGTCGCGCTACTTTTCTGACCAATACTAAAGGTGTCTATAATTACCGGGCCTGGTTAACGCGGGGATATATAAAAAACGCAGAGTACAGCCCTGTCATTCAGTCCTGGACCAGAATGGAGATCCGCGACATCATCTTCATCATCCTTATCTCCGTCGAGCCTTAAAGAAAAAAAAAAAAAGTCTGAAATGCTGTGACCCTTCATGCCATATGGTGACCTCAGTGTCCATGTCCTCTCCACTTCTATGGCCTTTCTTTGATTCTGTCGGGGTCACCGGTATCGGCAAATTCTCGGCGACTGTCGTTGGACGGACGTAGTGGTGCGTTTCAGAGGGAGAGCTCACTCACGTCGGCTCCGTGACTAAGCAATTATTATTATCAGTAGGGGGCTTAGAAGGAGGTGTCCTGCTGTTGTTTGTTGGGATCAGGACAGGAACTGTTGGACACTACCGGAATGACTCTCCAGCAGCGCAGTGTCTCTCCTCTGGCGGGTTGCCTTATGGAGAAAGTGACTTTGCTCACTGTGGATTTTGGGTCGGGACGAGCCAGGTTGTGGCTATAGACGAGATGAAATGAGCTATGTTGATGCAGCGCAGTTGGAGCGACACAGAAGATGGCACAGCACAAAAAAGTCCATCTAACGCACATCTATCTATTTGTTTGAATTCATTTCATTATACTCGAAAAGAGTTGAGAAAACGAAAAATAAAACTTTCGCAATCAACATGAAATTTTTATTGATTAATTGCTGTTATGAATATAATATTCCGATTCAATGCTTTGCGTTAAAATCTTATGATAATCATCGAATAGTATGGATCATCTCCCATGAAAAGCGTCCATCCTCTCTGTGGCTGATTTTCAGACCCGCGGTGAAGGACGTCATTTCGCCATTGGAGACGTTTCTCCTCTGGCTCCCTTTCACCAGCTGATTACTTCATTTCTCACGATAACTCTCCAGTCTCGACAACACCCAACCACATCATGCCATGTGCCTGCCTCCACACGCAATGCCACGCAATTACAGGAGGTTGTTGTTGTTGCATGGGCAGTCATTGTCAATTCATGTGTTGTTGTTGTTGTTGTTGTTGTTGTATGGGCGGTCATTGTCAATTCATGGCTGACGGACCCTAGTGGGAATTCCCTTCTATGATTCACTGTGGTGTCGGCTTTTATGAGAACAAATCAGCTTGGCCTGCATACAATGGGTTGTTCCGCGTGCAGAGGGCTGCCCACAGCACGTGTCAGTGGGACGAGTATGGGGACTTGGGAGCTTGGGTTTGTGTGTCTCTGTGTGTGCTGGTGGCTAGATGCAGAATACTCCCAAAGAAGATAGAAAAACACAGCACGTGGTTTTGTCGACGATTGATTTTTCTTCTTTTTTTTTTTTTTTTTTTTTTTTTTTAACGGCCTCTGATCTTCAGATACAGACTTTTAGGGCTAAAATGAACGGAAAGG
>JADBJO010003181.1:145000-150000 GCA_016801955.1 Conus betulinus | reverse complement strand
TTCTCAGCTCCTGCTGTATATTACTGGTTACCGCCCTGTGAGTTATCACTTCCTGCTGTATCTTACTGGTTACCGCCCCGTGAGTTCTTAGTTCCTGCTGTATGTTACTGGTTACCGCCCCGTGAGTTCTTAGTTTCTGCTGCTGTATGTTACTGGTTACCGCCCTGTGAGTTCTCACTTCCTGCTGTATGTTACTGGTTACCGCCCCGTGAGTTCTCAGTTCCTGCTGTATGTTACTGGTTACCGCCCTGTGAGTTCTCAGTTCCTGCTGTATCTTACTGGTTACCGCCCTGTGAGTTCTCAGTTCCTGCTGTATATTACTGGTTACCGCCCTGTGAGTTCTCACTTCCTGCTGTATCTTACTGGTTACCGCCCATGAGTTCTCAGTTCCTGCTGTATCTTACTGGTTACCGCCCCGAGAGTTCTCAGTTCCTGTTGTATATTACTGGTTACCGCCCTGTGAGTTCTTAGTTCCTGCTGTATGTTACTGGTTACCGCCCCGTGAGTTCTCAGTTCCTGTTGTATATTACTGGTTACCGCCCTGTGAGTTCTTAGTTCCTGTTGTATATTACTGGTTACCGCCCCGTGAGTTCTCAGTTCCTGTTGTATATTACTGGTTACCGCCCTGTGAGTTCTCAGTTCCTGCTGTATATTACTGGTTACCGCCCTGTGAGTTCTCAGTTCCTGCTGTATCTTACTGGTGGTTACCGCCCCGTGAGTTCTCAGTTCCTGTTTTAGTATTCCTGGACGGCACCTTTGCCCCAACGTCTCCTTAGTACCACTGCTTCTTATGAATAGTATTGCTGGTCTTTGTCTTAGTATCGCTTGTTCCCGCCCTAAAAAATAACTGGTTTCTGCTTATTGCTAGTGGTTCTCGCCCTAAGTATCCCTGGTTTCTGCTTTAGTGTTAGTGGTTCTCGCCCTATAAGTATTTCTGGCATCTGCTTTAGTATAAGTGGTTTTAGCCCTAGACATCCCTGGTTTTTGCTTTAGTATTAGTGGTTTTCGCCCGAGATATCCCTGGTTCTTGCTTTAGTATTAGTGGTTCTCGCCCTAGATATCCCTGGTTCCTGCTTTAGTATAAGTGGTTCTCGCCCTAGATATCCCTGGTTCCTGCTTCAGTATAAGTGGTTCTCGCCCTAGATATCCCTGGTTCCTGCTTCAGTATTAGTGGTTCTCGACCTAGATATCCCTGGTTCCTGCTTCAGTATTAGTGGTTCTCGACCTAGATATCCCTGGTTCCTGCTTCAGTATTAGTGGTTCTCGACCTAGATATCCCTGGTTCCTGCTTCAGTATTAGTGGTTCTCGACCTAGATATCCCTGGTTCTGCTTCAGTATTAGTGGTTCTCGACCTAGATATCCCTGGTTCTTGCTTCAGTATTAGTGGTTCTCGACCTAGATATCCCTGGTTCTTGCTTCAGTATTAGTGGTTCTCGACCTAGATATCCCTGGTTCTTGCTTCAGTATTAGTGGTTCTCGCCCAAGATATCCCTGGTTCTTGCTTCAGTATTTGTGGTTCTCGTCCTAGATATCCCTGGTTCCTGCTTTAGTGTAAGTGGTTCTCGCCCTGGTTCGTGCTTTGGCATCACTGGTTCCCAAAATATCTTTGCTATCGTCGCTACCCGGCCTGTGAATCCATGGTCCCTGCTTCAGTATCACTAGCTCCCGCCCTAAGTATCTCTGATCCCTGTTTTCGCATCGCCGGTTCCTGCCCCAAGGTACATAGTCTCTGCTTAAGTATTGCTGGTTCCTGCCCCAAGTTACATGGTCTCTGCTTGAGTGTTGCTGGGTCCTGCCCCAAGTTACATGGTCTCTGCTTAAGTATTGCTTGTTCTTGCCCCAAGGTACATGGTCTCTGCTTAAGTATTGCTGGTTCCTGCCCCAAGGTACATAGTCTCTGCTTAAGTATTGCTGGTTCCTGCCCCAAGTTACATGGTCTCTGCTTGAGTGTTGCTGGGTCCTGCCCCAAGGTACATGGTCTCTGCTTGAGTGTTGCTGGGTCCTGCCCTATGGGTCCTTGGTCCATGCTTTGGTTTCGCTGGTTTCAGCCTTATGTATTCTAAAGGCCTGCTTGAGTATCACTGGGTCCCGTCCCAAGTATCCCTGGTCTCTGCTTTTGTATCGCCTGTTTCCGCCCCAGACCGTGCTCTCGTGTCGCTGGTTTCCGGTCTACATATATGCACGGTCCATGCTTTGATTTCTTTGTTCTCGCCCGAACCTGTCTCTGGTCACTGCTTTAGTAGTGCTGTTTCTCGCCCTGAGTATCGCTAGTCTCTGCTTTAGTATCGCTAGTCTCTGCTTTAGTATCGCTAGTCTCTGCTTTAGTACCGCTAGTCTCTGCTTTAGTACCGCTGGTTTCTGCCCGAAATACCCCTGGTCCCTGCTTCACGTTACTGGTTATCTCCCCATGTGTCCTCGGTACCTACTCTAATTTTCCTGGTTTCCGCCCTAAGAATCTATGATCTCTGCTTTAGTATCGCTGGTTCCGGTCCTAGGTATCCCTGTTACCTGCTCTAGTGCTGTTGGTCTTCGTTCTAAAGATCCCTGGTTCATACTTTAGAGTCGATGGTTCTCTCGTAAGTGTCCCTGGTCTCTCCTCTATAATCGCTGATTCTTGCCCCAAGTATCCTTGTGTTTGAAAGTACTTGCTTGGTATCTCTCTTCCATTTCCTAAATATCCCTCCATCCCTTCAACCTTTATCCGTAAGTACAAAGACGTGAAAGAGTTGTATAATATTTTGCTCTAATGTGTCCCCACGCAGGTCTGCAATATAGAATTCCAGACGGCCATGTCTTTCAACAGCGAGGTGATGGTGTACATTGACAAGACGGAGCCCATCGACCTGTCCTCCTTCTCGCAGAATGGTCTGTGGAAACTCCTGACCTACTCCGCAGAAAACAACGCCGAGGATAGTGATGATTCCAAAACCAAGATCAGGTTCAAGGTAGTGTGAGTGAGTGTGTGTGTGTGTGTGTGTGTGTGTGTGTGTGTGTGTGTGTGTGTGTGTGTGTGTGTGTGTGTGACCCTTGGTTGACACCCAAAATTGTTCTCAACCATTCCCTCTTGTCATCATTTAATAGGACTGCGTTTATGACTTTGGTGTTCGCATATTCCATGACTATGATGATGTTGACACTGACTTTGAAGTTCGCATATTCCATGACTGTGATGTTGTTGACACTGACTTTGATGTTCACATATTCCATGACTGTGATGTTGTTGACACTGACTTTGATGTTCACATATTCCATGACTATGATGTTGTTGACACTGACTTTGGTGTTCACATATTCCATGACTGTGATGTTATTGACACTGACTTTGGTGTTCACATATTCCATGACTGTGATGTTGTTGACACTGACTTTGGTGTTTCACATATTCTATGACTATGACGATGCTGGCGTTGACTTTTGTGTTCACATATTCCATGACTATGGTGTTGTTGACACTGATGTTGAATTTCTCTATGTGAACCATAATGCTGCATCCCACACACTGTCGAATGCCTTCTTCAAATTCATTGTAACATGATGCAGATCTCACTGGTGCAGCAGATGTTTTTTGACTCGGGATTTTCATATTGACGGTCTTTTCCTGCCCTGAATCTGAACTTGTCCGTTCTTCTGCAACAGTCGTTTCTGTGTAAAGTTTCGGTCGATGTAGAATAAGGTTAGGGCCTGACTCTGCTGGGGTACACGACAAAACCGATGCTGCGATGATGCTGACTTTTTCCCTGTTTCCCTTCTCGGTGCAGATCACAAAAGACCGTGTGCGTGTGGTTGACCATTCTCTGCCTGCAGGATCTTGTTGCAGATGCTTTTGAGATCGCCTTCTTTCTCCTTTACATTTTCAATCAGTATCTTGTCTACACCACCTGAATTCTTTCATCTCAGAGACTTTTCTGCTGATTCCGCTTCAGTTTGGAGGATTGGATTGTCGTCCCTGTTGCTGAGGACAGTGAAGCACTGTGGGATTCCTTGTGGTGTAGTCACGCAGTTTGGAACATTCTCAATTTAGTATCAGAGGGTGTGTGTCTTACCAGGCCGTTGCTTTTCCTGCTCAGTCTAGTATCTGAGGGTGTCGTGTTCTTGTTCTTATGTACAACACGTCCTATATCTGTCTTACCAGGCCGTTGCCTTCTGATGTTGTTTTTCTGTGGATTTCCTCGGTGTCAGTGTAGTGCTGTTTGCGATTCGGTCCAGTCTTCTGTGGCTTTGTTCATGGTCTTTTCGATGTCCTCGCTGGTTTCTGTGTACTGATTTACTCGACAAACACCAACTTTGACTGGAGACTGCGCGACAGTCCACGAGATGGACCTCAGTACCTCTATAAAATGCTCCATGGGACGGGGCTCTGCAAATACGGCATCACTGGGCAGAAGACCTTCACCGACCAGGCTGCAAGAGTTCTCAGACGAATTCAACGGCTGCGTGTTTGGGACCAAGCCGGGCCGCCTGCTTGGAAGAAGTCGGCTGTAGTCAGGTTTGGATAGAAGTGAACTTCACCGATCATTCTCAGCCCTATACGCCCTGTGATGGTGACGACCCTCACCAATTTCGTTCCAGACCGACCATCGCTAAGACACCACGTACTTTGTCGCTCACACCAGGGTGGAAGCAATATCTATATATTACTGGTGGCTCAACCAGTTCCTACACCCCAGGTCGGAGGACAAACCAGCATTATTGCCGAAGGACACTGAACGCCATGGGGAATGGGCTTTTACCCTTTTCTGAACGCCGGGGTGATATTGTTACTGGACACTCATTTAGTCCTTCAGATTCTGCACTGTTCTTTTTTCTTTTTTTTTTTTTTTTTTTTTTTTTTTTTTTCTTTTTTTTGTGTGTTAATTTTCTTCTTCATGGCGGAAATTTTACTACTTTCATAATTATCTATTCATCCACCTTCCGCCAAAGATAAACAGTTTATTTAAAGAGATAAACAAACAATACGAAACGAACTTTAAAAATTTACTGTTCCGCCGAACGAAAGAGC
>JADBJO010003181.1:67500-142500 GCA_016801955.1 Conus betulinus | reverse complement strand
CCACCACTGTTGTGGGAAAACAATGCAAGACTGGCGGCAATCCACAGTAGACTGACGAGCGTCCTGTTCTGTTGCATCCTTTAGATAACATTAGACCCAGTTTGTCGCCGTTGTTGTTTGCTGTAGGTTAAACCCAGATCAGGTCTGAGCCACACTGTGGTGGGATTTCCAGATGTGTCAGCGCTGTTACAAGGCCCTGTTATTGAAGGGGAGGGCTGATTTCGTTATGTGTTGGACAGTTGCATGAGAGTGGCAGTGTTGAGAAGTGCTTCACCTTCAACAGAAAGAAAATTGACCAAAACAGGTTTTAATCCTCCTTCCTGTAGAAAAGTGTCTCAAAAAAGAGAGATGATTAACCAATAAAGAGTACAGGGGAACAAATGATATAAAAGAAGACGGTAGAAGTAGGAGGACAGCAAGGTGGGATTGAAAATCCAGGATAACAAAATACCTTCACAGAAATCTCTGTCTTAAAGCTTTGCACACCACAAGCTCGAAAGACCTGAAGGTTGACGCTACACAAGCATGACTCAAACAGTAGTGGAACCAAGTCCTCATACCTTCTGTCTCCACAGAGATCATTTAAACTTCACAGGCAATCACAGAAATATCATACAGCTTTGCTTTTACAGGCTGACTTTTTTTTAAAGGGAAAGGGGCACAAAAAGACAAATGAAACAAACTGAAAGAATTATTCTCCAGTAAGTATTCTGCTGCTTTAGAGTTCTTCCAGGGTATGATTTTACGTATAGAGTTCTCGCTAGACAGGTGTTTCTTTTCGTGCCCCTTTCCCTTTAAATGCAGACCGATCTGCAAAAGGTATGTATTGTTACTTGTAAAACCTATAACGTTTACACTGCCCTTTCTATACAGATGTAAGACGTCAGGGCCAAGTCTATCATTTTAATCGAAACGTTTCCTTTTCTTCTTCGCGGAGTGCTCATTTTTGCATGTTGCCAACACAGAAGGATTTACCCTGATTCGGGGAGTTTCATTTTCGTTGATGTGCTTTTCAACAGCAAGTTCCCAAGATGCAAGCCTGGAGAGCTCTCCATGAAGCGAGGCAGCTGTTACTTGCTGGTTCTGCAAACTCTCAGCTGGAAGGAATCCAAAGCATGTAGACCATTTACTGGGGAAGAGTTCTTTTCGCCCCCTTTGTCGTATAAAACTAGTCCACTCTGTAAACGTTACATGCTATAACTATGATGGTTAATGACAGTTGCTTTACCCTCTTCATGGAGGGGGAAGGCTTGAGGTCTTCCTTTTACTGTTGTTTTCAATCGTGAATATCTTGCATCAGTCTTTGAGCATTTCAGGGTTTCTGAGTGCAAGGTTATACTAGGAAGTTCACAAATTATTTTGTAATTCTTGTGGATTTTTATTCCCGGTTGCTGGCCACCACAGAATGTGTCATTTGTATTTCCACATTTTAAATTTTGGAGAGAAAAAAACTTTTGTCGATCATTTTATTAAAAGAAAGATTCTTTTCTTTTTCCATTCACTGAGTGTACCTCGTTACTTAGTGAAGACACTCTAATTACAACCAGAATCATCTACCATATTTCGGGAGTCTCCTCTGCCTCAGTGTTAAAGTGCTCCTCAACAGCAGGTAACCAGGATCTAACAGCAAGCCGGAGGAACTGCTCGTGAAGCAAACCAGGCTGTCCCTTGTTTCGTTAGTCTTGGAAACCCGCTCTTTGGAGGGACTTTAAATCAAATAGAGCGCTCACTGGAGAAGAGTTCTCTTTCTTGTCGCCTTCCCTTAAGGAGTGGACCAATCTGTAAAAATAATATGCTATTCTGCTCTCTCTCTCTCTCTCTCTCTCTCTCTCTCTCTCTCTTCTGTATATATATATACATATATATAAATATATATATATACATATATTATTGTTCAGCATATACATACATACATACATACATACATACATACATACATATTGTTTGTGTGTGTGTGTATGTGTGTGTGTGTGAGTATGTGTCTGTGTGTCTGTCTGTGTGAGTGTGTGTGTGTCTGTCTGTGTGTCTGTATGTCTGTGCGTGTCTCTGTGTGTGTGTGTGTGTGTGTGTGTGTGTGTGTGTGTGTGTGTGTGTGTGTGTGTGTGTGTGTGTGTGTGTGTCTGTCTGTCTGTCTGTCTGTCTGTCTGTCTGTCTGTCTGTGTGTGTGTGTGTGTGTGTGTGTGTGTGTGTGTGTGTGTGTGTGTGTGTGTGTGTGCCCCTTCTCGCCAGGTATCGGTGGTGACAGTCTACCTGATCCTGCTCCTCTCCGTCTCCTCCGCCAGCGTCGTCCTCACCGTGTTCATCCTCAGCCTCCACCACCGCCCCCCTTCCCGCCCCGTCATCGGCTGCCTGGCCTCCGCCACCCCCACCCTCCGAGCCCTCCTCTTCATGAGCCCCATCCCACCCGAAGAGCTCAAGGAAGACAGCATGAACGCGGATGGAGCGGTGGTCAAAGACGACGCCCCCACAGGAGGGCAGAAAGACGCTGCGGTTCAGAACTTGCCCCTTCACACCTCCGGAGAAGCCCCGCCAAGCCCCTTCCTCCGAATGCCGTCAGTCCTGGGGAAGGAATAGAGCGGAGGGTCTGGAAAACCCTTGGTTTCTACATCCAAGGTGAAGGCCGTGAGCGGGAGGAGGGTGGGGGAAACGCTGGACAAGTTCATCTTCCTGCTGTTCACCTTCATCAGCCTGGCTGCCACTGTCGTCTGCCTCATCATTCTCTTCGTCGGGGCCGAAAACCAAGCCAGCAGTACCAAGCTGGCCTGATTTTTTCTCTTTGTTCGTTGTGTTATAGCTCCTGTACTTTGTTAAATTTGTCAATTTGTTGTTGTCTGTTTGTTCGTTTACTTTATCGTCTACTTTTTGACTCTTCATTTCCTTCTCTTCTTCCTCCATCTCTTCCTCCTCTTCCTTCTTCTTCTTCTTCTTCATCTTCTTCTTCTTCTTCATTATACTTCTATGTATTTCTTCATCATCTTCTTCTTCATCTTCTCTTCCTTTTGACTTTTTTCCTTGTGTTTTAAACACTTTATTTTGCTTCTTTTTCATCTCTGTCTTCATAGGCGTTGTTCTTGTGGTGGTTCTTCTCTCAATTCTTCCAATACTTTTAAACTCTTCCTCATCTGCCCATAAGTCTGCTTTTCTCTAATTAACGTCGTTTTTTAAGCCATCATCGTCATCAGCATCTTTTTTCTTGCCATGTAAAATCAACCTTCAGCATTTATTTTGCCAGCTGTCTGCTTGCTGATGATACTTAGAATTTCTTTTCATGGTAACAGAGACGTCATTGAATACAAGGAACTGAGAGTCAACGTTGACGTTTCCCTGAGAATCATACGTTTTTGAACTGTTTGGATTGAATGTTCACAAGTGGCTCAACCAATTCCTGTTAGACTCTACGTATTCACAGAAAAAGCAGAGCTCACGTTTATTGCCTCGTTCTGTTCGCAGACCAGATATCTGCATCCTGATGATTCCCTGATGTAAAGCTGCATGGTTTTTAAAATTTCAGAAATGCAGTTTCAGTTCACGTACATTCCTGGCTACTTTTGATCAGTATGGTACAATCTTGTTGAGGATTTATCACTTTAAACGACTCAAAAGAGGCTGATCAGAAACAGGTATTTGTTCTTTTCGTAAGCATTGGTGTTTAAACAAGAAAAACCTGTCTGTCTGAGTAGTTGTTGAAATACTGTGATTATAAAAATTGTACTCGCTTGGGTGTACATATTCGTTTGATTACCTGTTTGAAAATAATGTCGAATCGATGTGTTCACGCACAGCCGCGCGCGAACACACGCACATATCGCGTATACGCACGTATACACTCACACACACTCCTCCTCCCAGTGAACCTATTCACGCATGTACGCGCGCGCGCGCTTGTAGATTGCACAAGGTTTTGTTCGTCTTCTCCATAATTGATTGATTGATAGACATTATTACCGGTGGTGTTAGATTAGTTGTATCGGCGGCTGTCTGGATTCTGTTGTGGATGGGAAGAATGGTCACAAAGCACAACAGGACGACACAGAGCATGGCGTTAGGGTATTGATTTTAGTCCGGTTGATTGGTTTTGTGCGACCCCCCCCCCCCCCCCCCTCTCTGCCGCCTTCATCTCCCCCGCCCACCCACTCCCTCCCTCCTCACGTCTCTCTCCCTCTCTGTGTGGTGACCGTGGTGGAAGGTGGCAGTAATGACGGTGGTGGTGGTGGTGGTGAAGGGATGGATGTGTGTGTGTGTGTGTGTGTGTGTGTGTGTGTGTGTGTGTGTGTGTGTGTGTGTGTGTGAATATTGTCGTGCGAGAAGGAATTGACAAATAATGACAGTTGTGCACGCGTGAACGTATACCGAATCAACAACAGCAACTGATAACAGAGCTGGTAACCGTTGCGGCATAACGGCCTAAATGAGAATGATCTCTCTAGAGGACATTCTGTCACAGCGGGTTTCCATCGGTGAGATTGGTTTGCGTAATGAATAATTCTTTTAGAGGCCATTACGGTTCAATATTGATCAACGTGACGTGCGCTCTCACATTTCGCAATAGGTCAGTTTCACAAATGTCACTGAAGTACACACACACACACACACACACACACACACACACACACACACACACACACACACACACACATTTTAACTGATTGATGCGAACCTGAGTCATTAAGGTGTTCATGATAAACATTCATTGAAACCTGCATCGTCTGGGAGTCACAACCGCGGTTTTTTTTTTTTTTTTTTTTTTTTTTTTTTTTTTGGGGGGGGGGGTGTTTTTTTTTTTGTTTTGTTTTTTTTTTGTTGTTGTTGTTGTTTTCTTTGTTGTTGTTGTTTTTGTGATAGTAATAGTGATCGGGACAAAGAGCAGATCATCGATTTCATTGTACTATGTAAACTGTTAGTATGTGCGTTATACATGTGAGCGCGCGCGTGTGTGTGTGTATGTGTGTGTGTGTGTGTGTGTGTGTGTGTGTGTGTGTGTGTGTGTGTGTGTGTGTGTGTGTGTGTGTGTGTGTGTGTGTTTGATTCCATAGTGTACTTTACATGCTTTGTAACTTTTTCAACAGTGCACTGAGATCATAAACATATACTTCTTGTCATGTTAGTTGTGTTCTCTGATTTTAACTTAGTTGTCGGTAGCCGCTCAGAAATGCTAAAGTACTATTATTAACAAAAGGGCATCATTACAGTTTTAGGATTTTCACGTTGTTAAAAATCAAAATTATTTATTTCAATTGATGAAACGTCAATTGTGGAATTCTTTTTCAAAACTTTTCCATTTTTACTAGTATATGTTTTTTGAATGTAATAAGTATATTTTTGTGCTTGTACGAGTATGCTTTCGCAAAATATATGCTAATGGCAATAACAATGTCGTTCGTAGTTTTTTTTATGAACAGTTTGGTAAATGATCAATTAGAATGCCAAATAAATAAGAAAGTCAATGTGATAGATCTCCGTTGTGCCCATACATCAGTTTTTTTTAAGAATGAAAAATTGTTCATACATGTTATTCATTGGTCCGTTTGGTAAGTTTTGATGTTTGTTACACTTGCTATCTGGAATTAAAGATATACGGACCATGGGTTTTGTTTTCTTTTTTAATCTCTTTACGTACCTATCTATCCTAAATCAGTATGTATTATCTATCTAACTATCAATCAATCAATCTATCTATCTATCTATCTATCTATCTATCTATCTATCTATCTATCTATCTATCTATCTTTTAATCTGCCTCTCTGTTTGTCTGTCTATCTAGCTATCTGTTTATCTGCTCTCTCTCGATCTATCTATTTGTCTGTCCGTCTGTCTAGCTCTCTGTCTGTCTCTCCCATCGACCTCTCTCTCTCTCTCTCTCTCTCTCTCTCTCTCTCACACACACACACACACACACACACACACACACACACACACACACACACACACACACACACACACATGCACACACACACGTGCGCGCACGCGCGCGCGCGTACATACACTCAGATTTGAACGCACACACAGACACAAACATACGTACACGCACACGCGCACACGCACGCACGCACACACACACACACACACACACACACACACACACACACACACACACACACACACACACTCAACAAATGTGGATCAGTCCGCATGCTGAGATACCTCCTTCACCAATCTGAAGTGAAAACTCGTCATGCCCAAACTAACTCCATGAAGATATTCACTTGCCACAAATATCACGTCGTCTAGATCTCAATGAAAAATATATCTTTCATTGAACAGTGGTTTATATGCCACGTCTTGAATTGCGATAGATAAAGCATTGAAATGGTAATATTATACTAAGCACTTACTTGAGATTGCCTCTTCAAATCTGTTGTCTGCATAAGCATTACGTCAATGTTTGTGCAGCATTTTAACATGTTGTCCCTCTCCTTTCTCCATCCTCCTGCTAAATCTACCTCATCCCTCAAATCAGTTGACAATTTGTACACTGTGATTCTTCTCTCCAAGTGCGCATGCAAAGATCAGTCTCCTTCTCTATGCCCTCAATGCAACACAATATAAGCAATATAGTATGTACACTTTCTACAACTCAATTATATCTATACTTTTTTTATTTAAATACCCAAAGCACGTGTAGGGGGGGGGGGGGGGGGGTCTGATTTGTAGGAGGTGGGGTGAGAGCTTTTCCATTGAAACCCTCCAGTTTTCCAGCTGTCTCTCTCTCTTGCATTTCTTCCTACCTCACAATACAAAACAATGCAATGCAAAACAATTTTGCATGATACAATGGACTCATTCCAGTCCTAGCACCGAAACACGGCATTGTGATCCTATGGCAGGGTGGTCGTCTGTCCTGGTCCCATTTGTCAAACACGGCATTGTGATCCTATGGCAGGGTGGTCGTCTGTCCTGGTCCTCTTTGTCAAACACGGCATTGTGATCCTATGGCAGGGTGGTCATGTTTCCTGGTCCCTCTTTGTCAAACACGGCATGTGATCCTATGGCAGGGTGGTCGTCTGTCCTGGTCCTCTTTGTCAAACACGGCATTGTGATCCTATGGCAGGGTGGTCGTCTGTCATGGTCCTCTTTGTCAAACACGGCATTGTGATCCTATGGCAGGGTGGTCGTCTGTCCTGGTCCTCTTTGTCAAACACGGCATTGTGATCCTATGGCAGGGTGGTCGTCTGTCCTGGTCCTCTTTGTCAAACACGGCATTGTGATCCTATGGCAGGGTGGTCGTCTGTCCTGGTCCTCTTTGTCAAACACGGCATTGTGATCCTATGGCTGGGTCCTCGTGTTTCCTGGTCCTCTTTGTCAACACGGCATTGTGATCCTATGGCTGGGTCCTCGTGTTTCCTGGTCCTCTTTGTCAACACGGCATTGTGATCCTATGGCTGGGTCATCGTATTTCCTGGTCCTCTTTGTCAACACGGCATTGTGATCCTATGGCTGGGTCCTCGTGTTTCCTGGTCCTCTTTGTCAAACACGGCATTGTGATCCTATGGCTGGGTCCTCGTGTTTCCTGGTCCTCTTTGTCAAACACGGCATTGTGATCCTATGGCTGGGTCCTCGTGTTTCCTGGTCCTCTTTGTCAAACACGGCATTGTGATCCTATGGCTGGGTCCTCGTATTTCCTGGTCCTCTTTGTCAAACACTGCATTGTGATCCTATGGTTGGGTGGTCGTCTTTCCTGGTCCCATATGTCAAACACGGCATTGTGATCCTATGGTTGGGTGGTCGTCTTTCCTGGTCCCATTTGTCACTGTGGCCACAGGTACAGGGAAGTAGGGAGGAAGTGACCTGTGCATTCCTCACGCCACAAATGGAAATATGCACCCAAAAAAACTACATAACCCATGTCAGTGTCATGAGGCATAGCCTAATATTGAACTGCTGAGTACAATCACACACTACAGCATAGAACTGAGCTGATGAAACAATCAAACTACAGCATAGAACTGAGCTGATGAAACAATCAAACTACAGCATAGAACTGAGCTGATGAAACAATCAAACTGAAAATAGCTCGAAAGAACCGACCTCCCGCCAATCCCTTCACTTGTCTTGCAGCATCACCACAGATGACGTCACTCACAATCTAGAAATGCCTGAACTATCCTACACTTGACGTCACATTTCGGGCCCCAGAACTCCCCAGTGACCCTATCTTGGTGCACGCTAGGTGTCCCCAAATAGTTCCATTCTTTCGTTTTCATTCATTTGCTTGGAACCACCTGGCATGTGTCTTGGTGATTCTGTGAAGGAGAAGCAGAGGAATCAACTTTCACACCATACAAATGCTGTAAATGATCTGCTTGTGCCCTCCTGTAAGGATTTTTTAAGGTCTTGGCGTGTTGACTTTCGGTATGCAGTTTACAGGGCTGGTCGACCTTCCTGCTGTTGGAAGGAAATGGGGGTAAATGTACCCTGCGAACAGTTCCTATCAGCGATAAGCAGCGCTGACACGTGTGTCACGTCCTTATCTCTCCGACTGGCCTTATAGGAGAAATTATTTTGGTTGGCAAGAAAAAAAAAGTGGCATTGATTAAACTAAGATTTGACTAGAGGAAGTCTGTAACATGGGAAATACGACGTAATATTTATATGAAGCGAAGGTCGCTTCACAATATATGATACCAGAGGCAAAAGACTTCGTATTCCTTTTTGTGACAAAGCTCATGGTATACTGAAAAATCGTCGTGCGCTATGTCCTAACAAAGGATATTCTTCAGTAATGGTAGTAAGGGATATGTGTGGCACTTAATCTGCAAATAGCCCTATATACCTCAAATGTTTCTCACACACACACACTCTCTCTCTCTCTCTCTCTCTCTCTCTCTCTCTCTCTCTCTCTCTCGCGCACGCTCACTCGCTCTTCCTCTCTCTCTCTCTCTCTCTCTCTCTCTCTCTCACACACACACACACACAGCATTAAGGAAGAAGGCCACGAGTCAGTGAAAAAATGTAGTTCTTGAGAGATAGCTGGAGAAAGAAGATAAAATCAGACGTGCTAAAGTGGAAAGATGTTCGTTCTATGGAGAAGTCACAGGAAAAGGGAAAGAACGCACTCCGAAGGTCGCACGAAAAGGGAAAGAACGCACTCCGAAGGTCGCACGAAAAGGGAAAGAACGCACTCCGAAGGTTTCGGTGTGAAAACGAGGTATCTGAGGCAGTGAGGGGTTAGCAGAGGATCGCAATTGCCAGACAAAATCTACAGTAGAGAGAATGAGAAAGATATGATGGAACTTGACTATTCTTTGTAACCTGTTAGACGTTGAAAACAACAATTACCTTGTTTCAATCGATGATCGATGATCATGATGATTAAAAGGGGGGAAAATAACGTTGCTCTCTCTCTCTCTGGTTACTGCATACAAATACCTTGGTATTTGTTTTACAACCAAAACTTAGTTTTGGTTTTGCTTGTCAAGATATAAAAACAGTAAACAAGTGGGGTAATCTTTGCTCCCATAAGGAAACCTAACACAGAGTAACTTTTATTCAAGACTGGCACAGCCTTTTAAACTTTAAAGTCAGACAAATACAAAGACAAACAATCTAATAGTGGGGGGAAAACAAGCGCAGGCCAACAACTAAATTGTCTTCATAGTAATGACTTGGCAAAACTTTGAACTTAAGGAGGGGGGGGGGGGGGGGGGGGGGGGGGGGGGGGGGGGCGGCAGGAGGTTGAAGATGTAAAAATTGGGAACATGAAATTAAGAAAATATGAAAACTCTTCACTGGCTGCATAAGGGAACCATCGCAATCCCTTTTAAAGGCAGATATATTTGTATTGCCTGCACCGAGGCCTTTCGTCCGCTGGGTCGGAAACTCATCAGGGAGACACGGCTGGCTGTATCTGCGCTCCTGGCGTCAAATAGAGACACACCACAGTCCATAATACCGTGGTGTTTCTCACCACCAAGGGTGCAAAAAAAGAATCCAATAGCACCCCAAAGCAGCCAGCGAAGAGTAGTAAAGGAAACCAAACGAAGCCCACTTGTTTACTGTTTATTGTTTACTGTTCCCTGCCTCATTTCATTTCCAATTTTGTCAAGATATAGTTAACAGAGCAAAAAAAAACGCGGTCAACAGTATTCTTCATATTTTGTACAAGTTAGAGTGTAACTTGTTAAGTGTTTGTGCAAAATTGTTTGATTCGCAGGTGCAGCCGATTTTACAATATGGAGCAGAAGTATGGGCTTTTGACAAAGGTTCCTTAATTGAAAAGTTCACCTGTATGCGCTGAAGCGCTTTTTTAATGTAGACAGTAGAACGCCCAATGATCTGGTTTATGATGAACTTGGAAGATATCCAATTTATCTAAATTCCTATTTGAAAGGTATAAAATACTGGCTCAAGTTAACAAGACTGAACGAAGTCAGGATACCCTTGAAAGGTTACAGGATGCTGTTAAGTTTAGATGATACAGGTAAAAAAAAAAAATTTAAAAAAAAAACACCTTAGGTTTCCCATGTTCAACAGTGTTTGGATTCATATGGATATGGATTTGTTTGGGATAACTAAGGTGTAGAAAATATATCAGAATTTCTTAATCGTTTTAAACAGAGGATTATTGGTTGTAGGTGGCAGGACTGGGCATCACCATATGTATAACAGAGAAGATTTGCTCAGTATAAACTCTTTAAGTTGACACATATGTTAGAACCTTATACTGGGATAAAAATGAATAGATTTATCAAATGTGCACTGACAAAATTTAGACCTGGCGTGTCTGACATCGCATGCCATCGCCTCAGGTATGTTGTTGAAAATGAACTGACATGTCGACTCTGTAATAGAACAAGAGAAGCTGAAATACATCTTGCATTCTAATAACCAATAAAAAAAAAAAAAAATAAAAAAAGCTGCCATATGTAGCCGATAAGTTTGTTTACTGTGTCTGTGCATGGTCTACCGTTTCCTTTGGAAAGTGTTCTCAATACTCCAATGCAGGAAATGTAAGTGTCTTCGTTCAGAATAGAAGGTGGAGAGAACACACTGTAGTTGTGCTGCGACTAAAACCAGCAAGCCGGCCTCCTCCATCAACTCACAATAATACTGCTGTGTACCTGACAAAGTGTTCATCACAAAATATCCAGAGACAGGAGCAGATCCAATGCACAGAGAAGTTCAGTGACTCGAGCACAGAGAGCAAGTCCACCTTCGTACTCTTCTGCACTCCTTCTCCCGACTCTCGTTTTACAGTGTAGAAAATACTATGGCGCTAAATACATTCGGAAATACACGAATTTCTGTGGAGGACATTCGACAAGTCAAGCAGTTCAACACCACCCCCTCACAGGGTGTAGCAGAATTCTCCTTCGCAAAGAAACTGGAAAGTGTCTCTTGGACAGTGATCCTGTCTTCAGTCGAATCACTCATTACTACATAAAGAAGAGTTGTGCTGTTATACTGCTGTAGGCCCCAACGTCTAACTGCAGTGACAATGACCTGGAGTTTTTTTTTTGTTTGTTTGTTTGTTTTTGGTTTTTATTTTTGGGGGGGGGGGGGGGGGGGGGGGTTATTTTATATACAACAGCACTGTAGGAAGATCAAGACCAAATGCACAAAAACTGCATTCATATCATTCAAGCATTTGGGAACGTTTAGACAGGCGACGGTGCTCCACAGGGCTGGTCTGGCACGTGTAGACCGTACGGCAATGCTAAGACAACACCCAACGCCCGCAACTCCCGAAGCGTGTCAGGCTTAACGATCTGTTGGCAAACAGTATGGCACGTGTAGACCATACAGCAATGCTAACACAATACCCAACGCCCGCAACTCTCGGAGTCTATCAGGCTTAACGATCTGTTGGCAAACAGTATGGCACGTGTAGACCATACAGCAATGCTAACACAATACCCAACGCCCGCAACTCTCGGAGTCTATCAGGCTTAACGATCTGTTGGCAAACAGTTGGTCGGTGTAAGGCATCCAGAAAACGAACATGGCACAACCAGTACGGAAAATACCACAAGGACACAGTACCATTCCAGTCCAGCATTAGCATCTGAAGGTCAAGAAGATTTTCAGGTGCAGACGATGGTAGGAGCCACAATTAAATGACCGTTTGCCTCCCTAAGAAAGAAACAAACAAACAAAAAAAGATCAAACAGCTGTGATGAGAGGCAATTTCCAACCATTCATTATCCTAGGTGATAGAGACCAGACCTGGACTCAACAATCAGAACCTTAAACGCAACAGTTACAGAGACGGACAGTTTTTATAGTTGGTAAACATTGGTGGTGAACAAAAAACCATGGCAAAAGTTCTTGACCTGTGAGATGAAGGGACAGACCCAAAGGCAAGATGCAGATTGCCAGTCACGTATGAATAGACTAGGAGCACTGGCCAAAATAAGGAACAACAAGCATAGCGTGTATAGACTAGGAGCACTGGCCAAAATAAGGAACAACAAGCATAACGTGAATAGACTGGGAGCACTGGCCAAAATAAGGAACAACAAGCATAGCGTGAATAGACTAGGAGCACTGTCCAAAATAAGGAACAACAAGCATAGCGTGAATAGACTAAAGCACTGGCCAAAACAAGGAACAACAAGCATAGCGTGAATAGACTAAAGCACTGGCAAAAATAAGGAACAACAAGCATAGCGTGAATAGACTAAAGCACTGGCAAAAATAAGGAACAACAAGCATAGCGTGAATAGACTAAAGCACTGGCAAAAACAAGGAACAACAAGCGCAGTGTGAATAGACTAAAGCACTGTCCAAAACAAGGAAAACAAGCATAGCGTGAATAGACTAAAGCACTGGCCAAAATAAGGAACAACAAGCATAGCGTGAATAGACTAAAGCACTGGCAAAAACAAGGAACAACAACAAGCGCAGTGTGAATAGACTAAAGCACTGGCGAAAATAAGGAACAACGAGCGTAGTGTGAATAGACTAAAGCACTGGCAAAGATAAGAAACAACAAGCGAAGTGTGAATAGACTAAAAGCACTAGCAAAGATAAGAAACAAGAAGCGTAGTGTTCACAAAACAGGGAACTAATGAACAAGAAAGGCAATAGCCTATTGATGCGCGCGGGAATATACACTGTACTCAGATGATGGGCAACGGTAAGTGGGACAACTGTCAGGGAAAGAGGCATGTACATTTTGTTTCCTTGGCTAACCATCTTCTTACTCGGCATACATTTCATTGGTTTCTCAAATCAGTCTGTTAGGCCTACTTTCAGCGTAGCAGGTTTAGCACTGTAATGTCTAAATGACGTGAAAATAGTGTCACAAACCGATACATATATAAAGTGCTCATAATGATGAAGCTTATCCATCCCCACTCTCCTCCATATTCCATCTCTTCTTCAAAAGTAATCTGTATGAAATCGTCCTGCCCTTGACACCAGCTGGCATATTATACAACAGGCACACGAAGAGGCCGTCCATAAGTGAGATGGTGCCATCATATCTCTCTAATCATGGATGGGGCGAAGAAAAAAATTAGGGGAAGCCTCAGGTAGGTGCTGTTTTCTTTTCGAAACAAGATCTGGACATCTTTCTCAAGCAGATTGTGGAACTGACCGCTGAGCCGAGACTTCTGGCAAAGAGAACAAGAATCAAGCCCCTGACAGTCTAGATTCCAATACCAAGTGCTTTTAATGCAAACAGGCTGTGCACTGAACAAAAAAAAAAAAAATGCAAGCGGAACAGAAAGCCGCTGCACAATCAGCCCACAGAAGGAGACAGAAGGAAGGAGGACTCCAGCTCTTCAGTCAAGGCTTCCGTTCCTTCGTACTCTGTCAACGTTGTAAGGACCATGTCTCATGGGAGGTTTTCCAAGGTGCACTCACCAGTGCAGCCTCTGGCAGAAGGAGTTTCCAGTTCTCTACTCTATTATACGCCTAGAGATTCACCCGAAGATACATCATCCACCCCAGGTGGATAGCATTCCTCACAATAATCCAGCAGAATCAACTGAAGCAGGACCTCAGGTCGGTCACAATGCTAGAGTCAGAGCCAGTTTTAGGAAGAGAGTGAACAAGACCGTGGGGAAAACCAGTTCTAGAGGCCACAGTAAAGATTTAAAATCGGCTGGAAAATCAATCTGTCCAGGAGGACCACCTGAAAAAGTATTAGCCAAGGATACCCAGAACGGCGGGGATATCGATCATTCTAGCTGGTTTGATGAGGGTCCCAGGGCTGGCCACCGTCTGCCCGGTATCTTTGATGAAACGCTGCCATCTTCATCAGAGGTTGTGTCACAGAGGCGGACACAGGCACTGAAGCAGGCAATGGCTTGGCTATTGGGACCATGTGGAAACTGGGATAAGCTGGTGGAATTCATCAACAGGCAACACCACACCAGTGTGGGCAATACAGTCTTCACCAATTGCCCAGAAGGAGGCCATGAAAACTTTTAGCCACCATGAGGAAGAGCCGATTCCAGAAAAAAAAAACTGAATTCTGTGTGCCAACTCTCGCTGATTGAAAGGCAGTGCTGGTGTTTGTGGCCTGTATGAGGCCAGGAAAGCCGGAATGCTAGCAGAGGAACGACCAAGCGCCAGTGGACATGGAATCCCCAAAGCCTGCAGCTAGCGATCAAAGTGCCTAAGACGGTGAATGCGCAGGAGTAAAACTCGCTTCGAATGGTGGCTGTTGCCAAGCGACGTGGACACGCCAAAGCAAGAAAGAGAGAGAGAGAGAAGAAGAAGAAGAAGAAAGAAGAAGAAGAAAAGAGGGGGAAGAGGAGGAGGGAGAGGAGAAAAAAGATGAAGAAAAGAAGGACCTGCTCCCCTGTCAGAAGAATAAAGAAAATTCCGTGCTCTCTAATTGGAGAAAAACAGCAAAATGTATCAAAAACTGTATAAGAAAAAATTGACAATTATAAACACATGAAAATTGCATACATACTATGCATAGTACGGATGTATATAAGAACAATTGCTCCAGACTAAGTGCAAAAGAGATGATCATGCGAATCAAGACAAATCGTGTTGTTTCGATTAGACTCTTCAACCAACATGGGCCATCTCGTCTGGGCTGTCACCTCGTAAACATGTGCTGTGAATACAGACTAAAAGTATATAATTGCAAGCCAAATTGAAAAAAACGCAAAAAAAAAAATGTGGACATCATAAAGTATATCCACCCATCCTTCCACCCACCCACACACCCACACACACCCAGAGAAAAGAGAGTTGTAACGATTTGTGCAGCAGTGATTTCTAAAAAGGCATAGATGTGCACACATTGTCACAATTGCGACATTTTGTGGAATTTGTGCAAATTGTGACAATTTGTGTAGTAAATAACTGCACAAAATGTCATTGTGACATTTTGTGCAGTGGTGACATTCTGTTCGGTAACATCTGTCACCTCGATGATCCGACAAACACAAATTTGGAGTGTCACGCTGAGCGGGGATCCTACAAGGATGAGACAACTCAGGCTAAGAAGCAGCGCATTTGGATATTTTTGGTGTCGTAGAAGTTGCTGAGGATAGGAAGTCTGTTTCCACCTCATTACTAAGGATGTTAGGCGTGACGGAGGTTGAGGTGAACTGGGAGTCCGTTTCCCCTCCCACGTAAGGACGCTGGCATGAGAGAATTTGAGACGAATGGGAGGCACTTGCCTGCCTCATCCGTAAGGACGCACAAGGGATCAGCCCTGCGATTCTCTTTCATCACCTGAGTGGCTTTCCTGAGTAGTCGAGCCTTTCGCCCGTGCACTCCAAGGGGCTTCTCCTGTTAAGGAGACGTTTGACTTTTTGTCAGATGACCAAGGGAGTTGACACCAAAGGCCAAGTGTCCTCCCGGAAGGCTGTGCCCTAAGAGTTAAGCCACAAAAGGCTTGGACATCTTGTCTGCAAGTAGATAATAAGCCTGACTTTTAGTTTGTAACAAGGTATCCAAGGCTAGTGACCAGGAGACAAGCCTGACGTTTAATCAGTGTGTCTCCCTTTGACGGACCTGAACGCCTAAGCACGGTGAGGGGCTCCCTTCCTCACTGCACCCCTGGGTAAACGGCTTTCCTCACATAGTCGGGGGAGTGTGTAATGACGCACAGATGCTGTGCATACAAGTGAACATGGCGGAAGTGCATATTGCTTGAGAAGAGTTCACTGACGGTCAGGTAAACAAGCTGATGAACTCTGGCAGTACGATACATAGGCTCACAGAGGACGGATGGGCGAACTTATAGTTAGTTCAGGAGCTACGTCGTGCTCGGGGTGCCAGTGACTGACCACTGCTGGGCCTTAATGTGTAGGAGACAGACTTGCCTCAGCACTGCGATAATACAACTGTGGACGGTTACAGCGGCATAGGACAGCCACAATACTCTGACTGACAGGCACAGACTGGGACCAGGATAGGATCTGGAAGTTGATACTTCATGAGATTTGGCAAGAATCCTGACAAGACCTCCAAGCCAGTGTCTGGACTGATCCGGTAAGGCAGAATGCATGTGCATGAATGTGCAGGTGTTTCTGTATAGTAAACGAACTTCTCCGAAGTGTAGGGTCAACGGTAGCCTTACCAGCTTCCTCCTGTTGGCAACACCATCAGTCGATTGAGAAATCGTTCTCTTTTTAATCCAGCTACGACCAGGACCAGTTGTTGACACAGCCCGTTGGCAGCATCTTCATGGTGCATGATATCCTAGCATGATATTTTGGGGCCTAAACGTGAACAAATAAAATGGCGAAGGCTGCTTTTGTGATGAACATTAGATCTCATGACTTAACTCCCAGCAGTTTTTCCCCCTTGGGTTTTTTTTTTATTACCCGTGATCATTTTTTTTTTTTAGCCTAATTCATTTTTTTTAAATTATACATCTAAAAAGAACCAGCTCATTTGTTATTAATGAAATATTTTGCTGAAACAAACCTAAGGGAAAAAAGCATTCACCAAGAAAAAAATATTTGATACATTTTAATATTGTTGCAGTTATTGTTCAAAACGCGCGATTTACGTATCGCCTTACATTTATCAATCTGATATCTTTCCATGATTCTGCAATTATGTTTCATAACAGCTAAACTAATGTACTTTTAGGATAAAACGAAAAGTACAAGTAATTAGAACGTATATTCTGTCAAACAACAACAACAAAAAAAAAAAAAAAAACACTCACGGACGAATGTATCCGAATGCATTAATAAATCTATAGTCATTGGGTCAAAAAAGAAAATAATATTGTTGACGATTGTGTTCATTCACTACTTTCAAAACATAGATATTTGTAAGTGTTCGCACAAACAGTAGTTGAATTGGTCAGTGTGATATGTAATCGAGTTTTGATGAGCTGTTCAATTGGAAGAAGGCGGAAAATTTTGAAAAAAAAAAAAAAAAAGGGGGGGGGGGGGGGGGGGAGGAGAAAACGGGCGGGCAGGGGATAAAAGTTATCTCTCCTGTCCTTGCAGCACTTCGATGCGAGTGTGACATAGCAGCAGATGGCAAGGGAAAAGTGGCAAATCTCCGTCGAAGGACACTGACGTGAGAGATCAGTGTCAGGCGGCGCATTGATCCTTCCAGTCATACGGGTGACGGCGGGTCTAACCTATGTCTTCGGGGGACGGCTTCTGGAGATGTGGGGCGATCGGCGATGGAGCGCTGCCTGACTAGGATTACCGTGGCCTGGGATACCGTGTTCTGAGCCAGGCAAACATGGGACCACTCCTTTTGGGGGCTGGCCTGGAAAATTGCCCTTTCGGCCGTAATCTGCATGTACCCGCCGATGTTAGGGGACTGTGCAGCACTCCGGCGACTTTCGTACTGCTCCTTCCTTGACGCCCTTCTTGACCATCGCCATCCGAGCACGAAGAAGGTCGCCGGGTGGTCCTGAAGACTGCCTGTGGTTGGGGAAAAAGAAGCGAAATAGGCCTACACCGATATCCACGGTCGGCCGATCAACAACCGAATTTGAACTAAAATTCAAAAGGAACCAAAGCTCTGAGAGAAACGCACGACTCACTCGCCCGTTACTGCCAGCGTCAACGGCTGCCACAGTAGATGCAGACCTGTGAATGCAAGTGTGACTTGCCAATAGGATGTTAACTTGCCCATCAAGTCAAGACCACCACGATCAGCAAAACCCACATGGGTTTTCCAACTGGCTAGGCATTGCGAACAGGAAGCTTGATAAGAAAACCAAAGGGGGGGGGGGTGAACTCCAATTCAGGAATGCAAGACCCTAACCTATTCTTTCTCTACCGCTCTCCGAATCCTAACTTAATCCAGTTCTGTATTACGCCTTACAATAAACATCATTAACACGTTGAACATGTGGATTGGAGCTAATAGAGTTGTCTTCTCTTCTCTCCATCCATAAAGGGAAGTAGTCCACATTTCCAAACGGAATGCAAAGCCGAAAAGGTCTAGGCCTTCTGAAGGCGTAAAATGGGTATTTCCCTTCCGTGTTCGCGACGACCACAAAATGCTGTTTAGACGAATGTAACAGGAAGTGGGATGTTAAGTCAAGATTTGGACTTTTTATGTGTTTATGGATTTATCTTTTTGTAAAGAAGAATATTGCGTAGTTTTCTGCTTTGTATTGTATTGTTCTCTTTACTTTTGTAGTCGAACTACGGCTCTAGGCCGAACTGCCAAGCGTAGCATAAATGTCGACCGTAGGTAGGCTGTGTTAGTTGCCCACTCGCCTGTGGTTATCAGAATTAGTGTGGTCATACTCATTGTGATGGTATTCTGTAGGCGATTTCGAATTGTTGTTGCGCAAGCCAAGGACAATCCATTTCGATTGTTGAAAGTATACAACGTAGTTAACAACAAAATCGCGTGAATTTCTGGGGAACAATCGTCTGGTTATCTGGAGTGTGTGTTCAGATCAGCAGTCGAACGGATGAGATTATCATCGTGTATAGTTTTGGTCCGCTAGACTAATAACGTTTCATGGTTTCATTTTGATCATCAAGACCAGCTCACAAGACTAACACAGGATCTGAGACAGATCTGTTAACTAATGGTAAGTATACATCGTGAGGGACATACAAGAAAACACACACACACACACGTGCACGCACGCACGCACGCATACACACACACACACACACACACACACACACACACGATGATGCTTGGTGCTTGAACCATCTTGGTCGGTTGGTGTGTTTATGGTGTGCTCATGCCAGAGGATTAAATATTGTATTGACTGATTGAGCTGAATTTGAAAATCATCTAGGTTATGAGATTAAGCTGAATTTAAAGATCATCAAAATAGCTTGACTGTTTGAGAGAGGAGAAAAGATGAGAGTGGGGAAACAAAAACAACCATAATTACTTGGCACCCCACCTAGACTCTGGCCTTTTGGACCACGCAGCAGCCAACATGGAGCTACAGGTCAACCATCTCAAAAAGCACTAACCACAGAAACTTATCCCAATGGTGTACAGCAGCAGGCATACACAGTGCCTTTAAAACAAGCAGTCTAGTACCTGAACAATCAAATCATGCCCACCTTCACTCACAACAGCAGCACTGAAGATATCTGGACTGATCTTCATCAGGTCGCAACAGTGTCCTTGCAGACTGTATCCTGCAGTAGCAAACAAAGTGCAGAAGACATTGCATATAAAGTGGGATCCAGGCAACTGAAAAATGCAGAGCATTTAGATAAGTCATCAACAAGTATTGCCACACATCTTGAATCAACTCCATTCATAGGTCTTTAGACTTACACCCCATCTAAGACTGACGAAAAAAGAAGAGAAAAAAAAGTGTGGGAGAGGTTTTACAGGTTCCACCATCAGCGCATCTCCATAAATTTTAACTATCTGCCTTCCAAGACCAGCAGGCAACAGGCTGAGCTCTAGAGGAAAAAAATACCTGCAGATATGACATTTGAATTTAAATGCTGAAGATAGTAGAGATCAATGTTCTTCTTCCCTTAGACCATCAGGTACTGGAATACAATGTCACAGCAGGTTATGTCTGCCATTTCATTGGACTATTTCATGTCCAGATTGGAATCTGTCCTCAGATAGTGCAAAATTACATTCATTACACTCACTCCTAACTTACAATGAAACATTTCTTTAGTCACTATGTTTCTAAAAAATAATTTATTGTCAAATTTATGAGAGTTTCATGCAGAGGCCAATATCATGTGAGGGCCTGTTGTTGAACAGAGTCTCATTGGCTGGTTACAAAGTCATAGTAGCTGCAGTAATAAACTTTTGTTGTTTTGTTTTTTCCACCATGGGTCTTGGCTTTGTGATGGTTATTAAGCCATGTTTCTGACTGTAGCCTCCCACAAAACAAAAGCAGAAAAAATGACTTATTCATTGGAAGGATGATGTTGCTTGTCATGTGGAAGAAGGTCACTTTTTTATCGGCTAAATGATATTGATTGTGTAATGGCAATAATGAAAAAAACTAAGACCGATTAACATTGATTCATTTACATTATTCCTATACTCTAGGTAGGAACTATACAATTGTAAATTGTACTTCAACCAGAGCTGTAAAAAAAAAGGTTAGCATCTCTTGCCAATGGGCTTGAAGTGAGGGCAGTCTGAAAGAGTTATCTTTCCTGGGTGTGTGTTGCCAAAAAAATGCATGTATGTATGTGTAGAATTGCATGATACACGAGTGTGCAATCGTAGTCAGTGTTCGGCAGTGGGTAAGCATGCATGAGTTTCAGCAGCAGAAAACTTGAAGAGTGTCCTTGATGTTTGATAAGTTCATTTGTAACATCGGAGATGTGTTTTGTACAAAGAGGGCGTGATGGAACTTGGGTCAAAGGAAAAGACTTTACTGAAGTTCCTGTCCTCTCTTTTTTGCTGTTGTGCTTGTCACTATGTCTAGAGTTTTCAGTGTGGAATCTCCATGTATATATGGTCTTCACTGAATCTGAAAGCATGGAAAGCTGTTCCATTTCAACAGAACAAAGAACTATTTGATTGGTGATTATGTTGTATTTTTTGTTGTTGTGGTGGTGGTTATTGTTGTTTTTTTACCTTTGAAGTATGCCATTTGAGAACATGTTGATGGCATAATGGTAATTGTGTTTATTTTGACCGTACCTGCCTCATTGGCCACCTTTTGAAGCAGCTATGTTGTGATTATTTGAATTAAAATGGAAGTGGGCCAGTAAATGTAGAATAATTATACCTCACAGACATGTACATTTCTTGCTGCTTCATCACAAGACACACAGCATTGTGACAAGTATAACTTGTGACATTAAACCATTGAGATCTGACTGGTCTGTGCACCATCACAAAAAATTGGGCCAATTTGGGGCTACACCTAAAAAGAAAAATTATTGTATTGACAGTAGATAAGATCAAGCAACGCAGTCTTCCCTGTCTTCTGTGACCAGTACAAGATGCTAACTCTCAGCATTACTTAGAAAGTTTGACTTGAATATTGAATTGCTACACAGAGAAACAACCACATGATCAGTGATCACTTTACAGATTTTGCCAGCTAACTCTGTCTATAAGCGTTGTAATACAACTGGTGCCACCAACAGAAGAAAACAAATTTATCTTGAGTACCCCATCTAAATTATGAATGCCAGCCAAAAACACAAATAAACAGACAAGAGTTTGTTTGCTTGCTTTTTTTTTTTTTGTTTTTTTTTTTGTTTGTTTGTTTGTTTGTTTTTGCCTTTTTTGTTTTTGTTTTGTATTGTTTTTCTTGACGAGCCTGTTCTGTTTTCATACGATGACCACACAGCAAGGGCCTTTGCAATTGGGCAGACTTTATGAAATATACTAAAACTGAAGCAATAATGAACAATAAAACTTGTAATCATTTAGATTTTGTTCATCTTTATTTTATTAAGACTTTTATTTTAACCTCCTCCCCCACCCCTTCCCTCATCACTTCTCCTCCTTGTCCCCACCCCCTTCCCTTGAATAAAAAAAGAAAATGTACAAGTCTACCTGTGCATTGCTTGTAAATCTTTAGAATGAAAAAAAGAGTTTGTACAAGTTTATCTCTGCATTATTGTAAATCTTTAGAGTAAAAAAAACAACAGAAATTATGCAAGTTTACCCCTGCGTTGCTTGTAAATCTTAAGAATACTACATCTAACAATAATCATGGTGTTCATGACTGCTCTTCTTTCAGACTTCTTCAAGAATGATCAGTGTGAAGTTTGGTATGAAATCCCATCAAAAAAAATTATGAAAACAGATGACACTAGCCTAAAATGGGTTAAGTTTTACAATGACTTTTTTTTTAAATACGTTAAAGCACTCAACTGAGAGGCATATAAACAAAGAAACATAGCAAAAAAATAAAGCTGTAAGGCTTTTGTTTATGATATCTCCATAGGTTCAAAGTAACACTGAAGTATTTCTGAGAATTCAGTCTGACATAAGCTTTACTGAGAAATTATTCAGGTGACTGAGGGCTGGAAACGTGTTGGCTAGGTGTCAACTTGGAGACACTTCTGTGTGTGTATGTGTGTGTGTGTGTTTGTGTGTGTGTGTGTGTGTGTGTGCTGTTAAAAAAAGGCGGCCTCTCTGTAAGTATGTGCACAGCGTGCATGCATGCATGTGTGTAAGAAGGTATGTTTAGTGTTCACCACCAAGATAGAACACAGTGTGAGGCAGTTTTCCCAGTGGAAAAATATCTGGAAATCAAGTAATCAAGTGAATGTATCAGTACTGTAAGCATTGAAACAGGTCTTTTTTCCTGAACTTTTTTTTTTAATCTGGGAAGTGTTACTGACGTGAACTGAAAGTATGCTTTTGCTTTTTTTTGTTTGTTTATTGTTGTTGTTTATTTTTTAGATAATTGTAACAACTTAATTATCATCAAAGGTGTGCTGTTGATTTATAAACTGTAAAAATAGTAGTAACAGTAAAAGCATTGCTTAATATTAATGATCATAGTTGTATCAGGAATATACACTGGTTAGTTGTTTACATCTGATTACAGATGAATTATATGTTATTTTCTTAGTTAAATACACTTGATGATTTATTTTAAGCAATAACAGTTGTATTGATAGTGGCTTTTACACTGTTCCCATTTGATCTGATTGAGCAACACTCCAGTGTTTATTCTCAGGAAATGGTGTGAAAGGAAGCATGAAATTCCAGAAGTATTTAACCCTTTCAGTTCATCCCACTTTACAGCCTGGGCAGTCTGTCATGCCTGGACGGTTTTGCTGATCTGCTTGAGTGGAAGGGTACTTCATGCAAACTTCAGTAAATCAAAAACTATGTTACCATGAAGCTAGCAATTTCTTGCTTTTATTGCAGAATAACTGCATATCAACAAATTTAAAAGAAAAAATTAGTAATCCACTGAACAAAAGAAACAAAAGAAATTACAAGACATTTTTTTTCATTCTGCGGAATAGTAATTTTTCTTTTGAGTATGTTTCAATTCCTGCCTGCAGTAGCCTCACTTTCAAACTAACTGTGTAATAACATATTACAATTTGATGATGTAATGGGATGCACATACAGAATTGTGATGTTTTGACAAACCCAAACATAATAATATTCTTTACATGATTCTGTTTTAGCATGGAAACATACAAAACACACTACTCATTTGAATTGCTGGGAGACAATTAGCATGCCATTGAGGAAGAAAGTTCTGTGTAGGTTACTTTCTTATTCTAGCAGTTCAACAAATAGTAGCTCATGAACCATTTTGAACAAACTGACTGCTTCATCTAATGCTGTTTTGGGCACAGGCTGAGAAGGCGTTCAGTGTCGTCTGAACTGCATTGAGGCATAGGGTTGAGTGAGTACATCCTACTTAGATGTTAGTGGAGAAAAAAACTTGATTACAGCTTAGTGCAGGAGTTTTTCACACATGAAGACACTGCACTTACTCTTTTTTGTCTCTCCAGAATGCTTTGTGCCAGAGGGTGCCAGTGAAATTCATTTGTGTGTGTGTGTGTGTGTGTGTGTGTGTGTGTGTGTGTGTGTGTGTGTGTGATTTTAAAAAAGTATTTTATTCATGTTTTTGCTATACTTTCTATTCATATGATTGATTAAGCATTCTTTCTGATTTGATTTTCTTTTTTTCCGCATACACATGTTAGCTTATTTATTGATATGTGGACAGATGAAAGAAAAGACTTAGATAAGCCTTAAGCAAAGAAAAAGGGGAAAAAATCTTCCCAAAACTGCTTTGTCTGTAGTGGATATTTATGAATGTGACACACCAGAGACTCCTCAAAATGTCATGTGATGTCATATACTGTAACTTGTCAAACCCTTGCAAGGTGCTGCAGGTACCCAGTTCTCTCTGCCCAAAGTTCTTGATTAATGGAGTACACTGGTGCACCTCTCAATGCCTTTGGTTTGAAGCAAACATTCAAAATCATTCCCATTCCTCGTCATTCCGTGGCCAAACACTGGACCGCTCACACCACTCATGTTCCTGCTCTGTCTTTTGTGTATACCTTTCTCAACCTGCAGCATATTAGAAAAGTAGTTACAGACTCAGAATCAAAAACTTACTTAGAGAATATTTGGACAGGGTCGCCCTGCCTTCTTCAGTTCACTGTTGCTGTTGTGGCAACGAGGCAAGGTGGGACGACTAACCCCTTGTACTGAGTACTATGGGGACACAAGTGGATCTATCTCTTCCCCAGACTTAAATTCGACTAGCACAGTCATTTATCCCTTTTTGTTTACCAGTTGATCTCTCCTCTTTCCCAGAGACTTGAATTTGACTAGCACAGTCATTTAATGATTTATCCCTTTTTGTTTCTCTCTTCTCTTTCACAGAGAGTTGACTTTGAGGAGGTGACAGCCTCATTATGGCCCACAGCAGTGGGCTGAGCTATTGCAAAGTGAATCACACTCCTCTTTCCCTCCGTTTTTTTTTTTTTTTTTTTGCCCATGTTGGCAGCGTGTGTGTCAGAGAGCCTCAGAAAAGTAGTTTGGGTGATTTGATCCCTTGTGATTTCATTTTTTTCAGAAAGAAAAGATGGGTCGTGCAGTGACAAATGTTTGCAAGAGACAAGCGGGAAAAGAAATATGGTGCAGTGTTTTCGGTCGTCATCTTTTTCTGTTTGTTTTTGCAGGTGAGTATCTTGTTTTGTTTACAGTGTAGTTGGCATTTCTTCAAGTTCTCTCTCTCCCTCCCTCCCTCTCTCTTTCTCTCTCTGTTTGTGTGTGTGTGTGTGTGTTATTGCTTTTCTTTATGTCCTCTGCCTTTTTTTTTTTTGTTGTTGATTTTTTGTTTCGTCTTATCCAGGATTTCTCATCCCCATGTCTCTCTGTTCTCTTTTTGATTACTCAAGTCCATCATCATTTCTTACCATTTTTCTCTCCCAAGTTGGTTCTCTTTCAGTCATCCTCTCTTTTTTTTCTCTTTTTTTTGCTGTTTGTTTTGTTTTGTTTGTTTTCACTTTGTCACTATTCTCTCTCCTTCATTTCCTCTTATTTCTGGTGTTTTTGTCTGGTGCCTTCCCATGATGTATACATGTGTGTGTGTGTGTGTGTGTGTGTGTGTGTGTGTGTGTAAATTGCCTGCAGCCTTGATGTTGTATCTGTAGCCGGCTAGCCTGTAAAGAACATGATTTAAGTTGTACATGTGTGTGACTATTCCATGTCATCTGCACTTGTTTGGTCTGTTATTTCTGTCCAGTTGAACCCCTTGATTATCTTTACAAAAGATGGTTGAAACAAACACTAACGTAGGGTCATTCTTGTCCTCAAGTTATATATATTAAACCAAATACAATGATAGACCAATTTACATTTTATTTCACTAAGATTGACAATTTGTCAACCTTTTGAGTATGTTGTAATCCACATTTTTTTTGTGTCAACCTTTGGGGTGTATTGTTATCTAATTTTGTTTTTCTTTCAGTAAGTGGAGTGTATTGTTATCCATGTTTGTTTTTTTTTTTATGTGAACCTTTGGAGTATATGATTATCTATCTGTTTATGACAACCTTTCGAGTATGTTGTTGTTATCATGTCAGCCAATGGAGTATGTTGTTATCTATCAGTGTCTCTTTTCATGTCAACCTTTGGAGTATACTGTTATTTATATTTTTAATGTCAGCCTTGGAGTATATTGTGGATTCATTGTTATATATATTTTTCATGTTAACCTTTGGGGTATATTGGTTTCTATATTTTATGTCACCGTATGGAGTAGACTGTCATCCATATTGTCTGATGCCAACCAGTGGAGTGTCCATAATGTCAACCAGTAGAGTAGATTGTCATCCATACTGTCAACCAGTAGGGTAGAGTGTCATCCATACTGTCAACCAGTGGGGTAGATTGTCATCCATATTGTCAACCAGTGTCAACCAGTGGACTAGATTGTCATCCATATTGTCAACCAGTGGACTAGATTGTCATCCATATTGTCAACCAGTGGACTAGATTGTCATCCGTAATTATTGTCAACCTGTGGACTAGATTGTCATCCATGTTAACCAGTGGAATAGATTGTCATCCATGTTGTCAACCAGTGGAGTAGATTGTCATCCATGTTGTCAACCAGTGGAGTAGATTGTCATCCATGTTGTCATCCATGTTGTCATCCATGTTGTCAACCAGTGGACTAGATTGTCATCCATATTGTCAACCAGTGGACTAGATGTCAGTCATATTGTCAACAGTGGACTAGTGGTCAAATAGTCAACCTGTGGACTCATTGTCATCCATATTTCAACCAGTGGAGTTTTGTTTGTTGTCAACCAGTGGAGTTGTCATCCATGTTGTCAACCAGTGGAGTAGATTGTCATCCATGTTGCCAACCAGTGGAGTAGATTGTCCTATATCATCTGATATCAGTCAGTGGAAAAATTGTCATCTATTTTGCGTTTGTTTGGTGTCAGTCTTGTAGAACAGTCTGTCACCCTTTTTCTCTGGTCAACCTGTAGAACAGATTATCATGCATTGTGTGTGTGGTTTCAACTTATATTTCAGAGTGATATGAAGTTTAATGCATGTGGACTAGAGGTGAACTTTGGCAAATAAAGTTGACATAATCCCATCAGAAGGATGTTGGTCTTCTTGCCCTTCTTTCCCCATACTTTCTTTTTCTCCCCAATTATTTACATAAAAGAAGGAAAAAAATTAGTTTTTTTTTCTCATTGACTGGTTGAGCAAAGAAATGAATTGTATGGATGATAATCAGAAGTTGAAGTAGAAACAATCAGAAATAGTTTGTGTGCAAGTGTGTGTGTGTGTGTGTGTGTGTGTGTGTGTGTGTGTGTGTGATATTTTTTTTAACTCTTGTGTGTTTGTATGCAAGTGCTTGTGCATGCATGTGTTTCTCTGCATGTATATTTCTTTGAGTAAGAATACATGTGTGTGTGTGTGTGTGTGTGTGTGTGTGTGTGTGTGTGTGTGTGTGTGTGTGTGTCAACTCATAATGTATGCATGTTTTGGATTTGAACAACATAAAATCAGATGCACATGAGAAAGAAATCTTGAGTGAGATGATGAGACATAAGCAGTTACAACTATTACTGAACAAGGAAGGTTTTTTGTTTCTAAGGTGAAGCAGTAATATGCTCTTGCTTCTTAAACTGACGCTGTTTGCAATGCGTGTTAAGCTACTACACGTCTGAGGACAGGTACACAGAACAAACAAGAAGCTTTCTAAGGAAAGGGAGTTTCCTAGCGAGGCATGTCTGAGCTGACTATACCCACAGCAACACAGCAGAAGATATGTGCAAAAATCAGCTTAACATTTATTCAAGCTTGGCGTAATCTTTTGATCTTTAATATTTATATGAGTAGTTAGGATTGACAGTTAATTCTCTGTGTGTGTGTGTGTGTGTGTGTGTGTGTGTGTGTGTGTGTGTGTGTGTGTGTTTTTCCCCTTCCTTGTCTTCACTGAACTTTCTCATTCTTTCCGTTTCCGGTCATTCTCTTTTGTTTCCTTGTCCCCCCTTTTTTCCCATTATTTGAAATGAGCCGATTGTTTCAAATGAGTTGGAAGTTTCTTTGTATTTATATGCTTCTTTCTGTTACTGTTAGTTTCTCTCTTTTTTTCTTGATGTGTAGATCTGTTCTTCCACTTCCTGACCCCCTCTCCCCTCCATCTCTTTTGTCTTAGGCTTTCTTTGTACCACCCCCACGCCCCTTCCCTCTTTTCCCCAGTGGCATCTTTTTTTCTTTCTGGCCAGCACATATCATACTTTGCTTCTGAGCTCTTTTGTATTAGCTCAGTTGGTAGAGTATTAAGTTTGTAGTCAGGCTTTGCACATTTGACAAGAAAAATTGTCAGTTTTATTCTCATCTGTCTGTGTGTGTGTGTGTGTGTGTGGGTGGTGTGTGTGTGTAATTCCTGTGGTAGTGTTAGGTGCACACTCCTACTCCTCTGGGATGATTAGTGACCCATGTTATCCATATCACTTGAGGAGGGTATCAGCTTGAAACCGGAATCAGCGTTTCTCTTAAAGTGATGAGAAGCTTGTTGTTTGTCCACTTGTTTTTCTTGGTAGCATTGCTTGCTAGTGCTCAAGGAAAACCCACACCCACGAACATGAATTTGACACCACACTGATTGACGTGGGCAGGCCAATAGCAGGGCTGTGCACAAGCAGAAAGCACAGGTACCTGAAATGTGGTTTGTGTTAAAAAACTTCTCATTATACTTCCTGCCCTCCGTTAGAGACCAAGCTCTAAGCGCTTTACAGTCTACACTCTCATATTTGCAAAACGGGACGCCAACATGGGTAGAGTTGTCTGTGGCCCTGCATTCAGTCGTTTTCCCATAATAGTCAGTCAGATATCAGTCACTCAGCTTATTGTTCATTCTTTCATTCTGTTGGTGCATTCTGTGTGTATTTTCTGGCATGCTGAGGTTTGACCAAAAAAGTTGTGTGAATGTGTGTCGTCGGGTGCTAGCTGTGTAGTGAAAAACTGAACCTTCTGTCCGGAGTTTTCTAAAACGTGTTAGGACTATTAATGTAGAATACGTTAGTCAGTACTTGTAATCAGTTCAGTTTTTAATTTGACCAAATATGATGTTTTATATTAGTACTTAGCAGTGCAATTTAGTGTCAGCGTTACAACCGAGATTCATGACATCGACCACATACAAAGCCACATAAAACCAGAACAAAGTAGTTTCTTGTTCTGATTCTCTTATGTTTGGAAGGATAAGGACCTAATCTCCAATTTATGCTAGGTTTTGAAGTCAAAGTAGCAATTCTAATTTTGACCTTCATGTAACACAAGCTGACCCCCTTTCAGGAGACTGACCCATATACATGTCATCCCATACCAACAGCCAAACTGGCCTTCTCCTCCTAAAGTAGGTGATGGGATTTGGGGTATGTGCAAGAAGTTTTGCGTGTTTTCACATACTGAAACTTAGCTTATGGTCTTATTCAAAAGGCTTACAGGAATAAACAGAACCAATATTTACTTTGATGGAAAAAAATCTCTCTGTACTTAACGGCCTCACAGAGATTCAAACCCACAGTCGAAGGAACACCAGGATCATGAGTCCAACACCCTGCCAACCAAGCTGTCCTAGCCACTGATGTTCTGTTGACAATGGTCTTATTTTTGGTTTCTTTTATTATGACAGCAAAAGTAGAACTGTCATGGAAATGTTGATGATCACAGTATAAATACAAGTACATTGATGATAGTTTGTGGTGACAGTATTTATGTTGAAATGTACGGTGACGTTGAATATTTATTGTGGGTATGATGCATGGGCAGTGGTGGCACCTGCTGGGGAAAAGAGAAAGATAAAACTACATTACACTCATAGAACTGTGCGCACACACACACACACACACACGCATGAATACGCTCTCTCTCTCTCTCTCTCTCTCTCTCTCTCTCTCTCTCTCTCTCTCTCTCTCGCTTAGAAAATTAAAATTGTATGGCTTATCCACAAAAACTCTTACACTTTTTCACTCATATCTCACAAACAGGCAACAGTATGTGAAAATTAACAACTTTCTCTTCATTTCAAACACTTTCCTATGGTGTCTCACAAGGCTGTATCCTGGGTCCCTTACTGTTCATGATTTACATCAATGATTTACCTCTCCATATCACATCCACCTGTGAACTCTTTGCTGATGATACAACAATACATACAAATCATTTTGATGTTACTGTTCTTGCACAAACTTTAAAACAAAGTGCGAATGACCTCGTAAAATTGACTGAACTAAATCACATGTCGCTTCACCCTCAAAAAACTAAATCCATGCTTATCACAACCAGGCAAAAAAGACAAAATCTCACTATTAAGTTTCCCCCTGTACATCTTAAAAATGAACCCAATGAACAGGTTACAGTTGATAACAATATTAGTTGGCAAACTCACATACCTCACTGTGCAAAAAAGTTTCACAGAAAGTTTATCAACTCTCCAAAATCAAACGCTTCTTCGACCTGCATTCACACAAAGCTCTTTTTTTTTCCAGTCTCATATTCACTCATACATAGACAATGGATCTACTCTATGGGACTATGCTAGCGCTAACACCCTCAAACCATTGCTAAGCCTACACAAGTGAGCACTCAAATTAGTCCTCCTAAAAAGCAGTAGTCTTCTGGACTCGGACTATAAAAAGATTCAAGTTCTCCCATTAAGTCTGAGATTAGAATACATCAAAGGGATCATAATGCACAGGATTGTGTCTGGAAGGCACCCTCCACATTCGTTACAGATTCTCAATTAATTCCTCCAGGACTGTACCCAAACTTCATGTCCTTGTTCCTAGAATTGACTTCTTCAATTCCAGTTTTACTTATTCAGGTTCCTGTCAATGAAATCGCTCCCTGTATCAACCAAACAACACCAATACATATCAACCTTCAAACACCATTACTTTAACCATCTTATGTGTCAGTATTTGCATACTCTGCCATAAATCCACCACCACCCACCACTGCCCTCTTTGCCATTTGTATGAACCTGACTGTTTAGAAAGTGTTTTGTACTTGAAATGCACATGTTATTCTGTTTAGTAAGTGCGTCTTATGCGAGTAGGTGTGTCTGTGTTTCCTATTTCCTCCTGCCCTCTTGTCATTATTTTGATATACTTATATTCTTATGCGACTCTCTCTCTTTATCTCTCTCCCTCCCTCCCTCTCTCTCTCTCTCTCTCTCTCTCCCTACCTCTCTCTCTCTCTCTTCTCTTCTCTCTATCTCTCTCTCTCTCTCTTTCTCACGGTTCTGCTGGAATGACTTGATTTATTATCTATATGATATTCCCCCCTCCCTCCCTATCTGTGGTGACTGGGCTGTCATGCATTTTTTTCCCCTCTGTTTGTGTTTTATTTTCATTTTTTTCACCAGGTGCTTCAAAATCAATTGTCTTGTATCTCTTTGGAAATTTTTGATTGTCAGATTGTTCTAAACAAGCTCTTTCCCGCACCCACTCTCGACTCTTTCTTCCCCCCCCCCCCCCCCCTCTCTCTCTCTCTCTCTCTCTCTCTCTGTCTTCAATTTTTATATTTAAAAAAATTTCTTTCTTCATCTTTTAAAAAAAAAAAAAAATTCTGTATCGTATTGTAGTTCTGGTCACTTTTTTGCATGCTTGCTTTGTTATCTCATCATATTTTGCATTGTTGACCCACTCAGGGCGAGGACTGGATGTAAAAAAACACATCAGTGCTTATCTATTATCCTCATAAATAAAAGAATTTTGTCTTGTCCTCTCTCTCTCTCTCTCTCTCTCTCTCTCTCGCACACACACACACACACACACACACACACACACACACACGCATGCACACATGCACACACACACACACACACACACACACACACACATACACACATACACACACGCACATGTATGTATGAATGAATAATGCATCTATAGTTTTCTCTTTGGTGCATATGAGACAGACAGACAGACAGGCAGACAGAGTGAGAGAGAGAGAGAGAGTGGAAACAGTGTGTGGCAGTATAAGTATGTGTGTGTTTATGTGTGTGTGTGTGTGTGTGTGTGTGTGTGTGTGTGTGTGTGTGTGTGTGTGTGTGTGTGTGTGTGTGTGTGTGTGTGTAAAAATGAATAGGTTCATATGGAACAATAATGAAATTAGAGGGTTTTTTCTCCATTTTGTTTGCCTTCACATACTCAGTAACAGTTATAATGTAGATCTACTTAGTGTATATGTGTGTGTGCATGTGTGTGTGTGTGTGTGTGTGTGTGTGTGTGTACATACGACATGTTCCTTTTCTTTGCTTATTATCACAGTTTTTTACTCTTGTATAAATTATATGCCTGTTTTTTTTTTTTTTTTTTTTCAATTTTGGTAAGCCTGTTGAAATCCTATGTGGTAACAAATACTGCAGGTTTATACTGCATGTTTATACAGCAAGGTACAGTTCATGGCAACTGGCAAGTCTGTTTATTGGTGGATGCGTGTTTGTTTCAGGTGAACTGCGTATCAGATTCAACAGGGAAAAGAAAGACCCTTGCCCTAAATTGTGAGTGTCAGAGTTGGGTCGTATTGATGTCAGTGGTCTGGGTGTTTATTGCATTTGTGTGGGGATAAGGGAGATAGTGAGAGAGAGAGAGAGAGAGAGAGTGTGTGTGTGTGTGTGTGTGTGTGTGTGTGTGTGTGTGTGTGTGCGGGAGGTTTGTATAAGCATTAGTGTGATATGTGCATTTGCACGTGTGTGAACAGTGTGTGTGTTTGGTTTTATGTATGTGTGTGTGTATACTGTTGTATAAAAGTATATATATGTATAAAGATAGATAGATATTTAGATACGCATGTGTGTATAGATAGATAAATATAGCTATATATATATTTTCACAGGTAAAATTCTCACTAAAACTCATACCGCACCTCAACAAAACGATGTCAACAGGATGAATTGAATAAAATGAATACTAAAACAAGTTGAACGTCTTTTCCCACAGGGACAACTTAAATAGTCAAGCTTTCGCCACAGAGGAAAGAAGAAGCCTCTGTGGCGAAAGTTTGACTATTAAAGTTGTCCCTGTGGGAAAAGACGTTCAACTTGTTTTAGTATTCATTATATATATATATATATATATATATATATATATATATACACAGACATATATATATGTATGTATGTATGTATAGTTACAGATAGATATTTATATATTTATACATACACATGTACATGCATACACACAGACATGCATATATAATTATACTTTTATACAAAAGTATGTAATTTTGGTGACACTGGGTGTGGGAGATTGTGACGAGAGCTGGGAGTGGTAGGTGGTCCTCAAGGGGAAGGACTTGAAATAATTTCTGTCTGAGAATTATCTTAACATATCACCTACACCCTCTCTCTTACTAGTGGTAGAAGGAGCAACTTTCCGGTACTAGTCATCAAAAGAAATTTATGTTTATTCCGAGTACTGTTGAAATACTCAATAGTGGCTCCGAGATAAGTTTCCTTAGGCCTGCACTCTTCAAAGTACTTATAGCTCTGAGAGACAGAATTGAAGAGAGAAGTTCAAACATTCAACACTGATTGAGCAACAGAGAACTGACACAAGTTAAGTGCAATTTCACACATCAGGTTTACTTGCTTACACACTGGTAAGTATATACATGTCTGTCCTATAGGCTGAATTTTAGTTCTTACTGTTTCATCATAAAGTAAGGGTAAGTTCTGAATGAACTGATCTTAACTGGGTTGAAGTCCACTTGGATTATTACTCAGCTTTGGTCGGAGAGGATAGTCGGAGAGGATAGTTGATCTCTCTGGTGGCTGGTGACTGACCCTGCTGTTGCTGTATGGCAGGGTTGTGGTGTGTCTTCACAACCTGTCTTGCCCAGTGGTTGTAGCATAGCCCGGGTTTGTAAGGTGTAGCCATGGTGTCTGGCGTAACCCTGGTTTCTAGCGTAGCCATAGAGTATGGTTTAGCCACAGTTGGTAGCGTGACCACGGTCCCAGGTCTGCGATAAAGAGAACCTGGTCTGTAGTTAAGTAGCTGGGTGGCTGGGCTTGTCCAGTTCACACATTTACCCCCTTATCTTTCAGAAGAGGTGTGAGAACTCGGCTAGCAAAGGTTTTCTCTATGTAGAGTTTCTACTATAACTATCAATCTCCACTTTTGTTTAAGGCTGAGTTAAGCTTACAAAAGGGTAGGAGACGGTAATACAATGCTAACAGTTTCAGTCAAATAACTCTTCAAGGTTTCTTATGCATTAAATCACATTTTTACTTGGAATACACTTTGCCCAAGTACACATGTGGTGTAGACTTAAAGTCATGCACTACAAAGCATTCCAACAATCACCAGTATTTATAAATCAGCGTAGCAGTTTTCACCTAGTACAGGCATACTGTTTTTCTGATCTAAATTTATCATTCAGTTATCCTCTTAACAGATAGAATTGCATAGTGGCAAAAGTCAGGTTGAACACAAAGAATGGTGGTCAGATTATTAACAAAGAATCATAACCACATGGTGATAACTTCTAACACAGGGGGGCAGGTGAACTACTACACAGAACACTCATTCATCCTTTTGATAAATGTCACCAGGTATTGTCATAAAGTTACACACTGCTAAACCACACGGCATACCTATGATCAGTGAATAGATTCGAAATGTGAAATATAGTTTTAACTCACATTTTTCTGGGATAATAGTGAAACATAGACTTGGAGATAGAGTAAAGCAAGAGATATGCGTTCACTTTTTCTGGTTCACCCCTTCGTCTTTTGTGCTTCACCTACAGCTGGTCTGAGGAACAGTGAAGTTGTGACCCCATGTGTCTGCTATTTTAAACGCGAAACTGAGTATTTCAGAGTGTTCCCTGGTAACAGGCTGTCAATCAGGGCAATGAGAGGGAGGAGACTTGTGTTTCTTTTGGCCCCCTTTGATTGGGGATTGGCCAATCGCAGACAAGAGAATATATCCTGGGCCACACCAAGATCGATCAGCATGCGATAATTTATGCATGCATCTTGAGATTGAATGTTAATGGGCTAAGTGCGAGTAAACACAATGTTGTCATCAGCCACCAGTGCGTCTGGAGTGTGATGGTCCGCGCCGACCATCCGGGGGGGGGGGGGGGGGGGGGGGGGGGAGAGAGAAGGAGGGCGGGTGAGCGAGAGAGAGAGGGGTTCTCTGTGGTGCACCGATTATTATTCACTCGCTGGCGAAGTAGATATGAGAGAGAGAGAGAGAGAAGGGGGAAAGGCGGTGATGTCTACGTGAGTGATGTAAACACTCTTTGTAACATACAGCATTAAGCTGGGTGGCCCATGCTGTTAGAGAGAGAGGTGTGGTGTGTGTGTATGTGTGTGTGTGTGTGTGGGGGGGGGGGGGGGGGGGGAGGCCTGGTGCCTTTATGTCAAGTGATAAGGGGAGGGGGGGTTGAGTTGGCATGGATTTGAAATCTATTCTGCCTTTTATGGGACAGATGGGACAAAGAAAGGAGGGAGAAAGGCGTTTGTGTTTGTGCAGTTTGTGTAATGGAGTGGGTGCTTGGAACTGATCGGATGGACTTGTCAAGCGTTTCGTCACAGAGATAAGAGCTTCATTAAAATCTTTGTTGTGTATTTCCATTTTAAGACAGAACTCAGATAATGTTATTGTCAAATTTTCATAATATCCATAATAGTGTATATGATCAGAAATTGTTGCAGGGTTTTGATGATTGATTCAGAGGCATGACTGAAAACAGTATATTTGTCTTACCGTTTTTCACTTCAGTTATGTTAGGACATGCTGGCATGTGATACTGGGCAATCCAACAAGTGTTTATAGGGTGTTACGTCAGGACATGTGGCGTGATACTGGACAATAAAGTGTCTAGGGTTTTATGTCAGGACATGCTGGCATGTGATACTGCACAATAAAGTGTCTAGGGTTTTATGTCAGGACATGTGGCATGTGATACTGCACAATAAAGTGTCTAGGGTTTTATGTCAGGACATGTGGCATGTGATACTGCACAATAAAGTGTCTAGGGTGTCACGTCAGGACATGTGGCATGTGATACTGCACAATAAAGTGTCTAGGGTGTCACGTCAGGACATGTGGCATGTGATACTGCACAATAAAGTGTCTAGGGTTTTATGTCAGGACATGTGGCATGTGATACTGCACAATAAAGTGTCTAGGGTGTCACGTCAGGACATGTGGCATGTGATACTGCACAATAAAGTGTCTAGGGTGTCACGTCAGGACATGTGGCATGTGATACTGCACAATAAAGTGTCTAGGGTTTTACATCAGGACATGTGGCATGTGATACTGCACAATAAAGTGTCTAGGGTTTTACATCAGTACATGTGGCATGTGATACTGCACAACAAAGTGTCTAGGGTTTTACGTCAGGACACTCTACTCTTGAGACAGTGTGCTTGTCAAAATGTATGTTGATTGGTCATCAGAGATTTCTGGAAATATGTACATAGAATCTTATGTCATTCACACTCTACTCTTGAGACAGTTTGCAAGTCAAAACATTTGCTGATTGGTCATCAGATAATGTGTGTAATTCATGTGCTGTTTTGCCATACAGGAGAAAACATCAGATATGGCTCTGTTCTGCAGATGTCAGATTTTGAAGCAACTTGTGGACCAGGTGGTGAAGATAAGAGAAAGAATGAAAAACAAAACAAAAAAAAAACCATAATTGATTGCCTTTCATATACCCCAAACCTGAAAATCCTATACAAAGATTGCTAGCAAAGAGAATTGACTAGCTCTTTCAAAGCCATCTGAATACCTTGACATAAACTTGATCATCCGCTGGCTGCTTATGATCAACAGATGTCCTTTTTTGGCCCATTGTTTCCACCTGGAAAGTGAAGAGGTTTCATAGTGCCTTTATACCATGTGACAGGTCCATGAAGAGTATGTCCTTTGCAAAACATGAACAGAACATCTGGTTTGAGGACGATCTTTTCAGCAGCATTCACTGAGACAGTTTTGGCAGTTGGCTGGGAAGGAAGTTAATGTTTTTCAATTGATTTTAGCATCGTAATCATCCAGAGAAATGTTGTTGTGTAGGAAAACCTGCATTTGTATGTTTAGTTCAAAGCATTGAAATTTCATTCATTTGTAAATAGTTTCTCTTGATTTCATTCTCCATAATGGTCTTCGCAGCCAGTAAGACTGTAGGCAGCATAACTAAATTCACAGCCAGTGAGGCTGTAGGTAACATAACTAAATTCACAGCCAGTGAGGCTGTAGGCAGCATAACTAAATTCACAGCCAGTGAGGCTGTAAGCAGCATAACTAAATTCACAGCCAGTGAGGCTGTAGGCAACATAATTAACTCGCAGCCAGTGAGGCTGTAGGCAACACAACTTAATTCATCATATGGTTCTCAAGCATTCATAATGATAACTGAATTCATCATATGGTTTCCAATCATCCACAATGATAACTGAATTCATTGTATGGTTCCCAATCATCCACAATGATAACTGAAGTCATCGTATGGTTCCCAAGCATCCACAATGATAACTGAATTCATCGTATGGTTCCCAAGCATTCATAATGATAACTTGATTCATCTCATGGTTCCCAAGCATCCACAATGATAACTGAATTCATCGTATGGTTCCCAAGCATTCATAATGATAACTTGATTCATCTCATGGTTCCAAGCATTCATAATGATAACTTGATTCATCTTATGGTTCTCAAACATTCATCATGATAAGTGAATTCATCATATGGTTCCCAAGCATCCATAATGATAACTGAATTCATCGTTTGTTCCCAAGCATCCACAATGATAAGTGAATTCATCGCATGGTTCCCAAGCATTCATCATGGTGCTGCTGACTGTGCAGAGAGGTGCTCACCGACAGTGGCTGCCGTCCTTGCAGTCTCTGTAATCCTGACCAACCAGGTTTTTTGACCCCCTGTTAGTCCGGAATGGATGCAAGGAGAAGCATCCACATATCATCCTGCATGGAGATAAACTCTGGTGTGATAATTCCAAGGGCCCTTTCCTGGTACGTGTATTGGTGGTCCACAGTCTGTCTTTGGATACAGGTATACCTATCAGTGATACAGATGCACATGATCATTTCCATGCTAAGTACAAATACATTAGTTGTTGTTGCTTTTTTTTTTTTCTCTTCTGTGGATGTGAATATTCTGATAGGTAAGCACATGTGCCTCTGAACCTTTGATACAAGTGTACCTCGTTTCTTTCCATGATGCTTTAGTTTGTTCCATACCCAGCACTGACAAGCACCTGTTTTGGTTTTGGTTTGGTTTTTTGTTTGTTTTGGTGGGGTTTTTTTTGGAGGGGGTCTGAAGTGCATAGGGATTTTTGTTTTTTTTGTTGTTTTTTTTATTGGGGGGGGGATGGTGGTGGTCTGAAGTGCATAAGTTTTTTGTTTTTTGTGTCTTTTTTATTGGGGGCTGGGGGGGGGGGGGGGGTGTCTGAAGTGCATACTGGTCTGAAATCCCTGTTCTCTGTCCTCCATACATTTCTCACCAAATACCTTTTCTTCTGTCTCTCTCTCTTTCAGCACGTGTCTCTTTTTTTTTTCTTACATTATCATTCAACTTTTTACTGACATGAAGCATTTGTTTATTTTTACAGTGTATTGATTTTGTTACTTATTGCTTTTTTCTTTACCCAGAATGCCTACTCTCCCAGAGGCAGTTGTAAGGAGATGCACAGATAAGTGCAAGGATTTGTATCGGAAGTTTGCTCCGGGCTGCCAGTGTCAGGTGGGTTGCCCTGGTGATCCGGCCAGCACTGTTGAGTGCACCAGAGACCTCTGGTGGAGTGACAACACCAGCATCCCAGTGCACTGCCACCGCCCATCAAATACCACTGCTGCCATGAAAAGGCCTGTGACAGGTATACTCACAAACGTATGCACACACACACACACACACACACACACACACACTCTCTCTCTCTCTCACACACACACACACACACACACACACACACACACACACACACACACACACACACACATACACACACTCTCTCTCCCTCTCTCTCTCATCACACACACTCACACACACACACACACACTAACACACTCACACACACACACACACACACACACACTCTCTCTCTCTCTCTCTCTCTCTCTCTCTCTCTCTCTCTCTCTCTCTCTCATATCTCACACACACACACACACACACACACACACACACACACAAAACAGACACACACACACACACACACACACACACACACACACACACACACACACACACACACACACACACAAAAAGAGAGGACTAAGTGTAACAAACCTTTAATGGAAACACACCATTTTTTGTTAAATAACTGTTTAAGTAAAAGACTGATTCAATGCGCGCTCTCCTGTGTTTCAGAATCTGGTGTGTCTTTGACGTCTCCGTATCATCCTGAGAAAGAGGCTACACCCTGGTACTTGGTCCTTTTATGTGTATTCGGTGGTTTTGTCGGTGAGTAGATGCATGAATGACCAACATAAATGAGACTGAATTAGTCTTCAGTAGTTTCAAAATGGAGTGACTGAGGGTGGAGAATGAAGCAACATTTAGAAAGAGAGAGGAGGTTAGTTCAACTGGTTCTGATTGGTTTATTTAAGAAAATTGTGCATAGATTCTTAAAAAAGACACACTGAGCTTTCGAATGATGTGCAGGATGCCAGGGGCTCTGTGAGGGATGTGCACTCAATTATATGTCAAAAATGAGTAATTTTTCGCAATCGGTGCTGCTTAAAATTGATGACATGGAGTGAAAAAAAAAATATTTAAACACATTTCTAGCGTAATTTAGGTTAAATCACTGAACCATGATATGCTGTAAAGGTTTTCCTGTGGTGGTGCAAAAATCTCATTTACCCCCCAAAATGACCCTCACCACACTCTTTTTGACCTGCAGCGGTGATCAGCCCCGCGCAACTGTGCACAATTTTCTTAAATAAACCAATCAGAAGGCCTTTAGGAGGCATTCAAATCGTACACAAAAGAAAGCCTTCCAACCAATCAGTAATCAAATACCGAAATGGCCTTAGTAACTCAGCTGTTTAACAGCAGTGACGCTGTCTTTCATTGGCCACAGCTCAATGGAATCTATTGCGTTTTGCCTTTGTCGTCGCTTCACTCGAAAAAATCACCGTCATGGATCAATGTATTGTAATGCTGTTAAATTCATCAAAATCAGGAAATATTTTCGATTAGGAAGGCCAGGGAATTAGAGGCCTTATAAATGAATATTTCGCCACCAGCAATAGCAATGAAAAGGAATATTTGATTTTATACAAAGAAACTGACAGCGAAGCTGACGATGAGATTTCCCCATCAACTTCAACGGGCATGTGTCAGTCTCAGCTTGTTCAACTCGAAATCGAAGATGAAAAAGAAAATGAGGAGCCAGTTGTACGAATTGAAGAAAGTGCAGATCTGTCAGGTATAATGCTGTCATGATAATGCCAAAAAATTGGTGACAGCGACGTATGCTACAGTTACAGTATAAACTGCAATGGGCAGCCTCTGCCAGATCTGCAAATGGAAGAACAGTTTTTTTCCTGTAACTGTATGCAGATCAAAATGATCATTTAATGCATTCCAGCTGCTTGATGGCCAACGTATTATGTGTGTGTGTGTGCATGTTTGTGGAGAGAGGGGGCGCTGGTTTTGAGCTTCGGGATATAGTGTATGTGTGTGCGTGTGCGAGAGGACAAGAGAGAATCCACCCAGGCAACTGAAAAGGAAGAAGAAAGAATAATGCACAAACATTTGTTTTCTGATGAGTTATGTTTGTTAATTATAAGTATAGGCTGTTTTTATCATAGGATGTCATGAATTGTGAGTCTGGTATGTGTTAACGCACAGTGCAAGAGAGCTACCTTTTTTTTTTTCCTCCAAGAATCCACTTTCTTTTCTAAACCCTGGGCAAAATGAAACTAGAAAATACATGTTTATTCAATCAATTGTGATTAGTGTATCTGTGCTAAGATAACATTAAAAAAGTATCTAGTACATAAGAAAATCATATTTTTTTCATTTTCAGCGCCCTGAACGGCCATTAAATATAGCAATGTATATTTGACTGGGGATCAAATTCAATTATTAAAGATTAAAGTGTTTGTAATGATTATTTTGATGGTTTCCCACATTTTTGTAAGTTTACAGCAAAATTAAACCTTGGTTGCTAAGGAAAATTGGTTGGAGAAAATAGGGAAACTTAAAGCCATTTTTCTTAAAATGGCTACCGTGTTAATGGGATTCTTTGAAGGGTCATAACTTTTTCATTATTTAATATACAGAAATTCTTTATATATCATTGGAAAGATCTGTTTTTCCTTTTTCTGTTGGTATACATATCTTAATAAGTTCATAATTTGACTTATCTATCATTTTGTGGGAGTTGGTCACATACATTGACTTCTGATGAAAAATTATTTGTGTGGATTTTTTTTTCAGTGACTGAATTATGGTGTGGTTTGTCAAGGACTTTACATCTTGTGATGAATTCAAAAAGGTTGTGATTTGTCAAAAAATGAAATGATAATGTAGAATTGTCAAGTATTGTTAACTGAATAATGACATGATTCTCTGGGGATGAGATGATCATGTGATTTGTCCGGCATTAAATAAAGATGTGATCTGTCAGGGACTAAACGATAAGAAGTGGTTTTTTAGTCTACAAGTCACTGGTAGTCTCTGTTCATCTCTGTTTTGTTAGACAGCAAGTCTCCATCTATGCTTCAGACAGATTCTCAGTATCTTATCATAAACGCCCTGTGATCTACTAGTGTCATGGGAAAATAACAATCACAAAATGTGATGTGGATTTTTCAGGGCTGCCAAAAGGTATGCTTTGGGCTTAGGTGATACAATTCCATTGACAGTGCCACACTGCTATACTTTTTGGAAACAAGAAAGTCTTCATGGACATAGTGGTGGCTGAAATTGAACAGAGATAATGTAGACCTGTAGAATGTAGACTGAATGAGAGATGATGTAGGTCTTTAGACTGTAGACTTACGCTGACAGAATTGAGATGATGTAGATCTTTAGACTGTAGACTTACGCTGACAGAATTGAGATGATGTAGATCTTTAGACTGTAGACTTATGCTGACAGAATTGAGATGATGTAGATCTTTAGACTGTAGGCTTATGCTGACAGAATTGAGATGATGTAGATCTTTAGACTGTAGACTTACGCGCTGTCAAAAAATGTCCATGTTCAGCAGGGAGAGGAAGAAAAAGCAGAAGAGAAATTGTTAACGATCATGATTTTGCCGCCAAATCAATTAGTTTACTTCTCAGCCATTTCTGTTTTTTGTAGGTCAAGCCAAAACAATTCAGTATTTAGTGAGACTTCCTCCCTTTTTTTAGTCTGTTGTCATGCCGTTTGTGAAGTGTTTGGAAATGCTGCTCTTAAATGTGCTTTCAAGGTCTTAGAAGTTCTGGAGACTGAATAATGATGCATATTTTTCAGCATGTGCCGCTGGTGTGATGTTTTACTGCTGGTACAAGAAAAGGAAAGAGTCAGACGTCATTTCATCAGAGTCGTCCTCTCTGAACTCCTCAGGTAAACTCAACACATTCTAATGTGACCTTGTTGTCTCACTGGACTCTTCAGGTAAACACAACACACATTCTGATGTGACCTTGTTGTCTCACTGGACTCCCCAGGTAAACACAACACATCCTGAACTTGTTGTCTCAGTATAAAAGTCTGTTGTCCATCCTTTTTCTGGTGATATGAAAACTGGAGTGATTTTCACCACAGGCCAGCAGACCATGGGAAAGGAAAGATGATCATGGAATGTGCATATGGTGAGAAATGTGGTGAGGGTCGTCCTCAACTGTACAAGTAAAAACACCTGGGCAATGAAATGTTTGTTTCTGTGTTCAAAAATAAAGGGGGAAAAAAAAACACACTGAATGTGTGTGTCTCAACTGTACAAGTAAAACACCTGGGCAATGAAATGTTTGTTTCTGTGTTCCAAAATAAAAGGGGAAAAAACACACTGAATGTGTGTGTCTCAACTGTACAAGTAAAACACCTGGGCAATGAAATGTTTGTTTCTGTATTCAAAAATAAAAGGGGAAAAAACACACTGAATGTGTGTGTCTCAACTGTACAAGTAAAACACCTGGGCAATGAAATGTTTGTTTCTGTGTTCAAAAATAAAAGGGGAAAAAAACACTGAATGTGTGTGTGGGACCCAGAGTATTTCTCTGGATCCCACCACACCTTCGGGTGCATCTTTTCCACTCCGGGTCCCACCCGAAGGTGGCAACTCCAGTTAATATAAATTTTATTAATATTAATTAATTCAGTTTTATGAATTACAGTGGTGTCTGGATTGTTGACAGAATTTTATTTGATATGACTCTGCAGGAATAGATTCCAAGTGTAGCTGAAATGTAGCGAAAATGATACAGTGGCTTCTTTAGTTTGTTTCTGAAACATTCTGTCATTTTATTCCCAGCTGTTTGCTCTGCTTATATCCCCATCTTTGTCCAGTGTTCTGATGACATCAGCAGGGTGCCTGTATGTGTGTTACATAATCTGAATTTGGCAAAAATATCGGAACCTTTTTTTTTTAAGATCAGATTTATTCTCCATTTTCAAGTTGAAAAACTGATGTCAGTTTTGTTCCGTTCAGACTGTTCTTCTCTCATTCAGGTAGATCACAGGATGAGAGCCTTTGCCCATCTAGAAAATGTCATCTTACTGGATTGCAGTTAACTTTGTGCTCTGTGTTTTGATGTAGAGCAAAATTTGTAGTATTTCAGTTCCATTTTGCTGTGTAATTTCTCTTTCAGTGTGTCAGTGCTTGGTGAAATAAAGATTTTTGAAACTTCTATTGATGTGTACAATTACATGGCCTTAGTGGGCTTCGGTTGAAAGAATACTCTTTTAAGCGGACAAAAACGCCAATAACAATAATGGTATTTTGTGAATGTGTCATTTCCATAAGAAAAATGTAAATGGAGGACAGGACAGGGGAAAGTTCCCTTTAAGATTTTGGTGACTTGTTTTTATAAGCTGAATCACCAGCTGTTCTGTGGACTACTTCCGCTACAATGTGTCAGTCTCACATAAACAGCAGCATTTGTATTATGTAATTGTGGTGGAGAATTTCGAATCCAAAGGATTCTGAAGTTCCTAACTAAAGACAGCTTTCAAAATGTATATGTGTTTCGTTGGTTGGTCAGTTTTTTTTTTTTTTTTCTTCTTTTTTTTTTTTTTTTGGCCTTAGCAAGCATGATGAAAGAAATAAGTACTGGGCTAATTAAGTGAAAGTGTTTGAAAAAAGGAACAGGCACCTGTCTTTCTCCTTCACCTCTGTCCCTTTTTTCCCAGCACATGAATACAGCAGACAGGTTCACATACAGTGAACTGATAAAGTTGAAGAAGGGGATAGCGAAAGGTCAGGCCCACCAAACTTGAATGAATTGACTACTTTCTCATGCGTGCTGATGAAATTCATTTTCCTCTTTGAGTGTACTAAACAGCTTTAAACATACAAAATCTTTTGCAGGAAAATTGTTTAAAGTGCACACACACGCACACACACACACATGCATGCATGCACAAACACATGCACAGACACGCATGATTCTCTGCAGTTGTCAGTTGAAGTCTTTTCTGGAACTCCAATTCAGGAACAGAAGTGAAGACTTGAAACGTGGAGCCATTTGGAGTCATTGAAACTGTACTTAGTCCTTTGGCTGGACAGTGTACTGAATAACCCACTGTTCCTCTCTGATTTTTTTTCATTGGTGAGAGCTGGCTGGGAACATTCTCAGATGCAGTTTTTTGTTTGTTTGTTTGTTTTTCAAGGGAAATCAGACATTTTTAGTTGGTTCATTGAAAATGAACTGGACAGTAATTGTGGCCTTTGGTTGTGGGTGCTGTTTGTGTTTTGTATGCTGGTGCTTGGTGATGGTTTTTCTGTGTCATGATCTTTTCGTCGTTTGAACCTTGGCTGGTGTGTCTTAGGTTAACCTTCAGCTTCTTTTCTCTTCTTGTTGTGTTGTCCTCTTCCTTTTCTTCTCTCCATATTTTTCTCTTCCCAGATGGAGTTGAAAGATAGTGAGAATTGAAACAGCTGGCTGTGGGGGGAATGTTCTGTTCATTTTATTTAGATTTTGCAGAATTGTAACATGCTAACTTTGCTTTTCAGATGTGTGTTTTATATTATTTCATGGTACTGCAGTCAGTTTCAAATGGCTGAATCACAAAATGTGGCAGAAAAAAGTTACAAGACAGAGGACCCTCTCCTTGGCCCAGCTCAAGAGGAAAAGGATGTGAGGACTGTGGGGGAGGAAAGGCAGCGAGCGGCGCTGTAGGTCAGACAGCACTTCAGCATCCTTGTGACCAGGACAGTGGAACCTCCTTTGCCACTGAAGCCGAAGTCCATACACACGTTGGTGACCAGACTCCAGAGTGTGAGACATTGCTTGGCAGGGGTGAGTGCATGTGTGTGTGTGTTTATAGGTATGTAGTGGTGGAAGTGATTAAAAGTCTTGTCGCACGAGCAGCAGGAAAGTAGACAAGGGAGCGCGGAGCATTTTGTCATGGACCTGAAAAACCCAGCAGGCAGGGGATGGCTGATGGAGTGAAAAGGAGAGAGTGAGTGTGGAGGATGATAGATGGACTACCACAAAGCTCTGTAGGTGAGTTTGTGTGTGCGTGTATGTGTGTGTGAATGAATAATTATCAGCAGATACAAATGCATTTATGCTGTACTACTGGACTACATCTGCTAAGTCACAAAACTAACATTCAAGAACTAACAGATCTGTAAATGTCTATGTTCATTTAAAGGAAAAAGAAAGTGGTGTGGGGAGAGCACTGTAAGCAAGAGACTCTCCACACATCTTTGTGTGCTCAGACATGATGTTTGGGCAGGTCTTGAATGCCCACTGATTGCTCTGTGTTCACTATATCCATAGCTTACTTAAATAGTAATGTTCTTCCTTCTTGAGCATTGGTTAAGTTCATCCAAAGACTGATCCTCTTAGTGGCAAGTGAATCTTCCAGTCAGACTGAAGGCGGCTGTTGGATACAGAAGAGCAGAACATAATGAGATCTGAAAATTACCAACCTCTGTTGAGGTCAGCCAATCTCCCATGTGTGAGAAACCACACGAAAGGCTGGCCAAAGGGCAGAGAATAGAAGGGGGGAGAGGTCAGCCAATCTCCCATGTGTAAGAAACCACAGGAAAGGCTGGCCAAAGGGCAGAGAATAGAAGGGGGGAGAGGTCAGCCAATCTCCCATGTGTAAGAAACCACAGGAAAGGCTGGCCAAAGGGCAGAGAATAGAAGGAGGGGGGGAGCCTGTGAAGTCCATCCTTGAATTCAGGTGGAAATTCAAGAATGTGATGTGGATTTTGGCCTCCAAATTACTACATTCAGAATGTGATGTGGATTTGGGCCTCAGAATTACTACATTCAGAATGTGATGTGGATTTTGGCCTCAGAATTACTACATTCAGAATGTGATGTGAATTTTGGCCTCAGAATTACTACATTCAGAATGTGATGTGGATTTGGGCCTCAGAATTACTACATTCAGAATGTGATGTGGATTTGGCCTCAGAATTACTACATTCAGAATGTGATGTGGATTTGGGCCTCAAAATTACTACATTCAGAGTGGGATTTTGCAGTGTCAGATTCTCAGCTGACAGTTGTATGTCCACAGTATATAACAAAACAAAGACTACAGAGGATTTTATCTTGATGTTGCTATGGGAAGGGCCAAGCAATGTCTGACAGATCAATAAGGAACTCCATGGACTGTAGCTAATACTGTGGATGATTCTGAATCATTATTGCCACTGATATTTCTGTTTCTCTGAGCACACTTGTAGCTCCCAGTATTCCGAACACTTTCCCTTTACTATTGCTGCTGCTTTTACTGTTTTACTGTACAGAAACTGAAAACATCTCTTGTTGTAATTGCCTCTTGTGACTGAGGTTGAAGATTATGAGGATCCCATCAGAGCTGTTGAATGAAAGAACTCGTCATGTTTCTTCAGGGACAGGTGACCATGCGGAGGAGAAGACGCCCAGCCAGCGAGCGCTGCAAGCACTACTGCGTGATCGGCAGGCATTGTACAGCTTGACCCAGTTGTTAGACCAGAAGGACCAGTTTGGCAAAGTCACGTGGCACACTGTTGCCAATGAGTTTGTTGGATGGGACGTTGGTACCATCCGCCATAAGGAGTACATGTGAGTCAGTCAGGTGTATTGTATTGGTTTGGACTGTGTATGTTAATCAGTTGAAGTGAGAGGGAAGTTGTATAAAAAAAAATTTTTTTAATTACAAGAAGGACATTGGGGAGAGTACAGACTTCCACCATGGTCAAACAGATCATATAGATCCACCATATAAGTCAGTCGTTTTTTTTTTCTATGCTAGGGGAAGTAATAATGGATGCAGGCTAGATCCCTCCCCTCCCCCCCCCCCCCCCCCCCCCCCCCCCCCCCCCCCCCCCCCCAGTTTTTTTTTCTGCTGCGAGGGAAGTAGAAATGGATACATGCTGAAGGAGTCATTTCATGTATCCTTTTCTTTTTCAACAGAGCATGCAAAAGTGCAAAGTGCTTGCATTTTTATCTGTAGAAAGTGTTACCATTCCATTAAGATATGTTACATTCCAGTAAGATATGTTACTTCAGGATATGTGTCAGTTCATTGCTGTGAATTTGGTGACAATTGTAAAACTAATGTGAACACATGCTGGATTTCCAGTATGGCTCTGCACAAGAATTTAATGAGTTTTTCCTTGGGCTATGTGTTGTTGTTCCACTGAGTTTACTTTTGATTAGTTTAGTAGTTTCTGCAGAAGAAAATTTATGATAGTCCTGCTGAACAATCCTAGATCTGTTGTTTGTTTCTGATGGGCACCAAAATTTAGCAGGTTTCTCCTTGAGCCATGTCTAATCTGTTGTAGAGGTTTGGTTGAGACAGGGTCATCACCTTTGAGGCATAGTCCTGTTGAAACATAGACAGTCTGACAATTCAACAATACCTGTGGAAACATGATCTTGATGGGGATAACAACTGACTTTGTAACAGTTTTATCTCGACACCTCCTAATCATGTTTTAACCATGAGTACATTTCCTTGCCAGTCCTAGTCACTGCCCTCAATTTAAGGTCAGGAAGTCTTAGGTGTCCTGCACACACTTAATATTGGGTACAAGCAAACACACACACACACACACACACACACACACACACACACACACACACACACACACACACGACTATGCCACACAAAGACTATGCCACACATACAGGTGCATACAAACACAGACATACACTCACACACAGGCATGCATGCAGACACACATGCGTGCACACACACACACACAGACATATAAACACACACAGGCACATGATAATAACAGAATTTTGGAACCCACGCACACTTTCAGACTCATGACAGACACTCAAGCACATGCAGAAACACTGGTAAACAGAGGCACCCACATATGTGCACTCATTCATGCATTCTTGCATACACACACACACATACACAGAGAGACTCAAGCGCTTATGCGCAGACACATGCACACCCACACATGCACACATGCATGTGTACACGCACACGCAGGGCACACACATGCTCACACACACGCACATGCTCACACGATCAGATATGAACACACATGCCCACACACAGGCACAAATAGTTCTAACAAATGGTTACATACATATTCAATGTGGTTGTGCTGTTGTTGGGTATATTATGGAGGTCTAGTCCTTTGATCTTATGTTCATACAAGTTTATAACCATGATATGTTTACAAATTTTAGTTTATGAATCTCAGTGTGTGTGATTGTGTGCGTGTGTGTGTGTGTGTGTGTGTGTGTGTGTGTGTGTGTGTGTTCATGCGTCTGTACGTCTGTGTGCATGTATGCATGCGTGTGTGTGTGTGTGTGTGTGTGTAAATAGAAGATGGACTGTGATATGTAGATAAGTAAATAAGTGGTGAGTGTTGATGTTTATTTTAAGCTAATTAATTTGATTTTATTCTGTTGTATTTTACATTGTATTTTATGATGTGATATTGCAATGTGTTACCACAAAATAATTTTCCTTCATGGACAAAATAAACAACTTTGTTGTGAGACACACACACACACACACACACACACACACACACACACACACACACACACACTACCGACAAAACACACACACACACAGACAAACACACACACACAGATAAACATGCGCACACACACACACACACACACACACACACACACACACACACACACACACACACACAACATGCACAGACACATACACATGACTATATGCCACACAAAGAGATGCATACACACACACACACATACACACACACGCACGCACGCACGCACGCACACTCTCTCTCTCTCTCTCTCTCTGCTTTCTTGAAGGCACACACACACACACGCACGCACGCACGCACGCACACACTCTCTCTCTCTCTCTCTCTCTCTCTCTCTCTCTGCTCTCTGAAGGCATCCTCCCCCCTGGTGGTGTATATATGATGCATATCAGTATGGGTCATTTCAAGAACAGCTAGTATAGCAAAACCATGGTGGAGGGCACAGTGTCAGGCGAACAAAGAAGTGAACAGATGGACTGGGAGGACGATGATGGGCAGAGAAAGGTCTGTCTTTTGCAAGCTCTCAGACTTCTCATACAATCATAGCATATGGACAGATGTTGTCACAAATTCATCATTGGTACCTCAACAAAGCATTTCAACCATTGTTACAAACTACTTGAATGCTAGGTCTTTTATTTCTGGTGCAGGATTGTTTTCTTTCTTCGTGGATCTGCATGCAGTAGTTGGTCATGCATGCTTGTGAGTAACTCACGAGAACATTCTTTTCCACCACAGCAAGAAAAGGAGAAACAGACCTTATGTTTAGATATGTATTAGTGGAAAGATACAGATGAAAACACAGAGACAAGAGGAACTTGGGGATGAAGTTTTGGGAAAGGAGAGAGAGGAAGCGATCAGGGAGATCAACTTTTCAAAATGGGATTGCACGTGTGCCAATACAGACGTTTTTGCCACTTTATCTGCTTAGCTGACTTTTGTACAGATTTCTTGTCACTCTGATAATGTTTTGGTGAAACACTCGCGCAAAACTCTGCTGACTTGAGCACATGAAGAAACAGAAAGTTTATATGTATGTCCTTATAATGCTGTCAGGAGTTGTAGCCCTTTGCATTGCTTATGTTGCTTTGTCCACATACACTACAAGTCAAAACAGACATTCAACACACTGACTGCTTACATTCTTAACTTGATCATTGAATTGCTATAAACATCATTCCAACTTTTTGCATTTTTCAGCAGAAACTGAAATTGGAAATGGGCAAGAGAGAGAGAGAGAGAGAGAGAGAGAGAGAGAGAGGGGGGGGGGGGGGTGTCAAATATGAAGGATGGGAAAAAGAAATTGCCAGCGAGTTCTCCGAGTTCTGGTTGCATATTCAGGTTGCTCGCAGATGACCTTTTTAGTTGTGAAATTTTGTATTCTTCACAAGAGCAGCCATCACCATTTTGTTTTGTATTCTTCACAAGACCAGCCATCATCATTTTGTCTTCACAAGAGCAGCCATCACCATTTAGTTTTGCATTTTTCACAAGAGCAGCCATCACCATTTTGTTTTGTATTCTTCACAAGACCAGCCATCGCCATTTTGTTTTGTATTCTTCACAAGAGCAGCCATCATCATTTTGTTTTGTTCTTCACAAGAGCAGCCATCATCATTTTGTCTTCACAAGACCAGCCATCACCATTTAGTTTTGTATTCTTCACAAGACCAGCCATCACCACTTTGTGTGCTCACGTTAAAAAGAATATCATGTGCCACCAAGTTGCTGCCAAAGTGAAAAAGTTGAATAAAGAATTTCCCAGTCAACTTGTGTCGTGAGATGGAAGAAACTTGGAAAACTTTGAGCATGCTTCCCTTCATTATGTTGAAGTAAGGTGCGACAGAGGAGGCTTGCAAGTGTGGCTAAAGGGGAAGAAGTACAGGGGGAGATGAGGGTCAGCAGCCGGAAACTTCAGCCAACCTGGTCATTGGCCAATGTATATGATGTAGTTGTTTTTTGTTTTGTTTTATTTGGAGGGGAGGGGATTGGTGAGTGAGGGTTTGGAGTGGATGGAGATGGGTGCAGTAGTAGGGAGAGGAGAGGCTTGCATGGGGGTGGGAGTGGCTAATCCCTTATGATTTCAGTGCTGTTTGTTGTTCCTCAGTGGGAGGCCTGCAGAGTTTAGGTAAGGACCAGACTAGCAGCCAGTCAGTTGCATTGTTGTGATAAGTCACCGACATGAGAGAGCGTAATGTCTGGACATGGGCTGTGGATTTTTCCTCTTTCACTTTGGCTGACTCAGTACTGTGGATTGCTGAGGCTGATGGTTCAACAGGAATTTTTTTTTTTTTTAACAAATTTTCCAAAAGCAAAAGGCAATAAACAAGATGCATGTACAGGAAACAAAAACATAGTTTCAGAAACAGTTACATATAGTTACTAGACACTTAGTAAATGATGGACAAATGAGGGCACATCTCTATTATGAAACAGAGGTAATAATAGAAATGTTCAACAGGAATTTGCTCATGCCACGAATTCCACCAACTCCAAGAAATTATTTGGACAGAAGTGTTTCTGGCTGATTCAGAACAATCAATGTGCCCAGCCAAAGTCGAAAAAGTCAGCGCAACGAAAGGTGTTTTGCCTATGAACTTGATTTCAAACTATCTTAACAGGGGACTCAGTGATATGTGTCATCTTGCTTTGTGACATAATTGCATCAACCTGTGAAACTGCAACTCTGTCGTTAAGAAGCATTTGTAAGAAGTCTGTCGTTAGAAAGCATTTGTAAGAAGTGACATCAAACACCTTGTTTCTGGTGATTATGACTTTCTTTCTGTAAGTGCATGTTCTTTCTTTTTCTCTGAATTCATCCATGTCATTATTGTCAAAACTGTTGACTTTCTGCATTTTACTTTGCTTCATGAGCAAAGGAAAGCACAGTAATCTGAACTATTGTTATCTGAAGAATTGTATCTTCCATCACTAATACCATAATAAAGAATGATTGTGGAATGATATTCTCCCAGAATCCCAAGTCTGATCATTTTGGTTGATCCCCTATTTCTTGCTCCTTGTGTGTATTAAAGCCAGCAAGGGGTTGTTGTTTGTGCATTTTTTTTCCCTTGGCAACGGTCCAAAACGCTTCACGTTGGAATAATTCGGTCAAGCCCTCACTATCGTTCTTTACCCTTCATCACTTGTTATTTGTGACCTTGCTCCACCGAAATGATCGTGAGCGGTTACTGATGGTGGTGTAGAAGTGCAAGGTATGGGGACATAGACTACCAAAATTCTGATAGATCTTTATGGCACTGGTGTCAAAAGATACTAACCTTTCAGACTGAATTCAGGGCTTCCTGTAGGTAATGTACGTGGGGAGTCCCCAGGACCTTAACAGTAGGATTTCAGGGAGTCCTCATCAGATTTCTTCACGACTACAAAGTCACCTTGAGCTCCTTGAAATTGCTTACTATGTACCCCTCCTGCAGTAAGGGGAAAATAACCCTAGAAGCAGAAACTGAACTTTCACAGTGAAGAGTGATGCATGTTTCATGTGGTTTGCAAAGTGAACTACTTCGCGCAGTGAAGAGTGATGCATGTTTCATGTGGTTTTGCAAAGTGAACCACTTCGCAGTGAAGAGTGATGCATGTTTCAATGTGGTTTTGCAAAGTGAACCATTTTGCAGTGAAGAGTGATGCGTGTTTCATGTGGTTTTGCAAAGTGAACCATTTTGCAGTGAAGAGTGATGCATGTTTCATGTGGTTTTGCAAATGAACCACTTCGCAGTGAAGAGTAATGCGTGTTTCATGTGGTTTTTCTTCAGGTTCCTCCCATCAGCTGACTGCAGTCCCGGAGACAGTTTTACTTACCAAGTGCTGGTGGATGCACACAAGGCAGGCAAAGGGCTGCTGGAGCTCCTCCATCATCTGGAACACCGGCAGCATTTCAGGCACCCAGAGGTGGAGTGGTTTCTTCGGGATTTCTGGACAACATGGAAGCAGGAGAATGCAGCAGGAAATGACGCCGCCTGCTGACTTGCTCAAGCCCAGCATGAATTCACTTCTTATCCTCAGTTTCTGCGCACAGCAAGTAAAAACGTTTTTGATAAAATACACATGAAACATTTTAAGAAGCTTATTAAGTAAATGCCCACATTCTTTCACAAAAGCAAGTTAAAAGATTTTTATAAAATACATACAAAACATCTAAGAAGCTTATAAAAACCATGCCCACACTCTTTCACTTTGTCCTTCTCTCCTTTTTTTTGCCAGAAAAAGCAAACAGATATGTGCACATAACTTTCTCTTGCAAAGCAGTTTTCGGAAATAATACAGCTTCATCTGCAAATCTTTTTTTTAGGTATATTATTTGTTTGTAGTTCAAACAGGAAATCCATCTCGAATTGAATGTACAAGCATGTATCAAGAAAGCAAATCCAAAAATGTCTCATGCATAAAATGACAATCAAGCAAAGGTCTTGAAGCCTCAAGAAATAGAATGGTTTTCAGGGAATTATCTCTGGAATGACACTGGAAGTTATGTGTTGTTTTGAAATAGTTGGTAAGCACACTTTTGTTGGAGCTGAAAAGATCATTTCTTCTTTAAAAAACAGGGGGAAAAAAAAAAAAACGATGTGAAAGAAAGACAGACTTTCAGTTTCATGGAAACATGTTTCGATATGACTGAAAGTTGTATATCCCTTTATCTGAAAACAGTAGACTCTGGAACACAGCTAGACAGTGGACTCTTTAGGAACAGCTTAGGGATTTGATTTTGTGGTCAATCTGTCTCAAAGCCTGTGGCCCTTCATGCCCTGTTCTCATGGTGACCTCAGTTTTGATTTCCTGTCCATGTCTGTGCCCGTGCTAAGATCATGTCAGGTTCACCAGCATAGACAACAACATGGGGACTGTTGTTGAAGGGACTGCCCTATGGAGGGTATGCTTAGTCACACTGGCTCAACAGCTAAGCAGTTTTGTTGTCAGTAGAAATTACAAGGTAGTTGTGTCCTTATGATGATTTGATGTTGACTGCTCCCTGTGGATTGAAAGAAAAGCAATTCATTCATTTTTCATTGTATGGCCAACCCCTTTTTTTTTGAGAGCGGAGGGGGTGTTATATAAAACTACCTAATGTTTAAAAACATTCCAGAATTAAGAACTGAATAAAGCCACGCAGAATGTATATCCTGTTAAAAAAAAGTGGATTAAGAAATTTATGACGATTGTTTTTGCTTATTGAAAGGTTGTTTTTATCTTGTCAAAAAATGGTGTATCAAAAAAGTTTTTTAAATCATCATTTTTCATTATTGAAAGGTTGTTCTACTTGAAAGGTTGAGTTGGTATGCATATTGTGGAAAAGAGCCAAACCATGTTAAGTGCAGGCTAGGACCTCCATGTACTGGATGGAAAGGTCCCTGTACCTTGTGAACCTTTGGTTGATCCCTTCAGTTTCAAGCCATCACCTCAAGTAACAAGGTTTTTTGTTTCACCAGGGTCAGACTGGCTCCTTCGCACCCTGGCTCCCTAATCATGGCTCCTGAAGAGACATGTAATCCAGAGTCATGCTATGCACTAGTGTGAAAGCAGGTTCATTATGGTAAGGTGCGATTATGTTTGGGTGTAGTGTACTTGGCTGTGTATTGTGCCTTCCACTTGCCATCATTTCAGCGTCATCACCATTCCCTCTCGTCCAGTGACTGGAAGTGAACATACGCCCAGAGGAAATCTTTGTATCTAGCATTCCCCTCTTCCTTTGCCACCATGATTTTATCCTTGTTAGAGATTTTGTTCCTAGTTTTGTCTTGATTTGTGTTTAGTGTCTTCATCTGGTGTTAGTTTTGCATGAGTAGTACACGTGGGATGGATGCAGTACTCCTGATTACTGGGGAGTGTTTTTCTTAATGATAACGTCTGATGAAATTTCCCCTGAAAACAATTTGAGATTATGAACGCTGTACTATGCAATTCATCAGATTTCTGTTATGACATCTTGCATGAGTTCAGTGCATTGTGAGAGAGATGTGTGTACACAAAGCTGGTGTTTTTGGTCATACCAGTTCTAAACCACCATGAAGACTTCTGAGCCCATGAGAGAGCATGTTGTTTCTTACATTGCTGATACTGTAAGTGTTGAGTGTGTATGTATTTACAGCATGTTGGAGAAACAACAACTCTAAACCGGTAGATAGAATCAGTATAAAGCTGCAACAGAACTGTCCAATATTGCTTACATAACATGATGTGGTGTATAACACACATCTTGGAATGATAGACAACAAAAATTAAGTCTTCCTGGATTCTGAGGTAGCATTTGCAACTGTTTTTTTTTTCAGACCTTTTTTTTTGTTCTTTGTAAGTGCTTAAAGCAAATGCTTTTTAATCTTTACATAATATATATGTATATATTCGTATTAAAGACAAGAAAAGATTGTAAAGATGTTCATATTTATGACTTTGCATATGATTGGGCAAGAAAAAATCAACAACAAAATGAGGAACATATGTAGGTGTTTGTGTATGTATATTTAAGTATAAGAGGGGTCCGTTGTCATGCGGTTAGAGCATTTGCATGTGGAGCAGATGGTCATGAATTTGAATCATTCAGCAGGTCAGATGTTTTAAGCTCGAAAACCCTCGCTGTCCACCCAGCAATAAATGGGTACTTGATTCAGCTCAGGGAAGGGTAAAGGCGGCAGAAGGAGAGATCTGGGGGCTTCTTTTTCCCTCATGCAATGCCCCAGACATTGAGAACTTTGACAGCTGACTACCTTTACAGCCTCTGCCTTTACAGCCTCTGCCTTTACATTCTTTACTGGGCTGCAGGACTTATATCTCATGTGTGTTTATCGTCTTCAGCTCATGATTGATATTTTATTGTATTCAGTTATGTGCTAGCCTTTCTGAACGATCTGCATGATAAATGAACAATTTAAAAAGCTAAAGCAAAAATCCAGTCATTCAGGTTTGTTATAATTCAAAGTCCATACACTTGCAATCATCTTTACATCATGGGCAAATCTGAAATCTTTCTTTTTTTTTATAGCAGCAAAAAGAGTTTAAAACTGAAATCATTTTGTGAGGTCTCAGAAGCAAAATTCACTTTATTAAAAACAAAACAAAAAAGTGAACTCTTTAATACTGTTTACATCCAACAACTCAAAATTTTCTGAACTTCATCAGATTTGGGACATGTTCTTAACTCTCTTGCAAAAGTATGGTGATTTTCTTTGGGTTTTTTTGTCCTTTTTTCTCACGCAAATATGAAAAACAATTTGCAGTTACGTGTTCAAACCTGAAACTGTTCAGGAACCTAAGAATTAGCCACTACGCAATGTGGAAAATAGTGAATGAAATAATAGTCTGTCTCTGCCTTTGTTTTAATCACCGAACTACTGTTTTGATTGACATAGATCTACAGTGACTCCCAGTTATAGTGAATGAAATAACAGTCTGTCTCTGCCTTTGTTTTAATCACCAAACTACTGTTTTGATTTACATAGGTATACAGTGACTCGATCCCAGTTGCCCTATGGGTCCTATTTTAGCGAAGAGACTCACGAACATGAAGTGAAGTTATCAACTCAGGTCTTGTTATGTTAACAGTAGTCAACCATTTTTAAATTTTGTGTGCAAAGAAGTTGTGATTTTACCCTTGTTTGAAGCGTAATATGTGTTAGTGTGGTTTTTCTGTTCTTTTTCTATTCTTCATGGACAGTGCAAAGAGCCCCGCTAACTACTTGAGATGTGCTACATAATCAGTTAGCAGTGGTAGTATCATTTTCACCACAGGTTTTTGTATTTTGTTTGTTTGAATATTATTGATGCCATTTTGGCTGTTTTTATGTAAATGTGAGACATCAGTGTGTTAACCTCATCGAATTGGCCTTGGAGAACTTTTTTTGACTTTTTTTTTTTTAGTTACATTATGTTACAAGACATTTGCATATGTTTAAAGCCTGGCTAATCAGGCCTATCAGTACGACAAATTGAGCAACACCCAAAATCTTCATGAAATAGACAAGGTGGCAACTGCCATAAGAATTATGCAGTGAACAGTCTGTTCCAGAATCAATAATCTTTCCTTGGAAGTCCTGGGCAGATATACTTTACAATCTGTATGCTAAGCCCAGAAAATACCCCAGTGGTGTTCATTGATCCTTCCAAATGATCACCAGAGAATTTGTGGTATTGTGCAAACACCCATACATACATCTTGCTCTCTCTCTCTCTCTCTCTCTCTCTCTCTCAAACTTTAATAGCCATTATCTCTTGATAGAGTAAGTTCCCTTCTGTTCTTCCTGCTTTCCTTGCGTGACTTCCACTGCTTGTGTGTTTTGTCTTGTTTCCCTATGGCTGCTTGTCCTTGTCATTTCTTTCGAAAAGAGTGTATGGTGTGGCTGAATCTGTCTCTTTTGTACAGTTGTTTTTCCATTTCTAGTTTAGTTGCTGTTGTTTCTTAAGGTGGTTCTTGTTGGTGTAAATTCAATGAGTATGTGTGAATGCACATGTGTGTGTGTGCAGTTCATGTTGAGAAAGATTTTCAATGCTTGCTTACGGTTATAGTTTTTTTAATTTGAAAGATCTGGGGAAACAATACATGCTCAGCATCACACAGGCAGCTGTTTTTATGTTTTCAGTTGGGTATGCCAATAAGCACTTGGTGTGCAACTGTGAAATTTGCTGTAAAAGTGCAACAGTCCTGAGATGTGTTTTCTGTAATGTCATTAATAGATTCAGGAGATGGGCAGAACGGAGTGGGGATCTGTACATATTCCTCTATCCCATATTACTCTGTGTGTGTGTGTGTGTGTGTGTGTGCATGCGTGCGTGCGTGTGTGTGTGCGTCATTAAAGTAGTTTTGGTAGTAGTAATAGAATTTTCATTTGACATCTTTCATAAACTTATGTGATGATAGATGTGTGTGTGTGTGTGTGTGTGTGTGTGTGTGTGTGTGTGTGTGTGTGTGCTCTTAAAGATTCCATGTGAGAGAGAGAAACTATGGAATGTTAAACCAGGTGTTTTTGCGTTGAATCGGATTGTTGAAATGTTTTGATCTCTGCAGTGACTTCATCCATATTTTTCATGCACACTAAATCATCTGTACAGTGTGTGTTTTATTCTCTGATAAGAAGGAAGAGAGTACATGGAGAAAAATATTGTTCTGATTTTACATTACATTTAATGCAATACTTTTTACTTTATTTTTTTAATTTGCCGTGTGATGAATGCACTTTATTACATCATCTGCAAAAGTGATCTTTGTTCCATGTATGTTTTCAGATCACCAGTTTAAAAAGACTTTTTAATGTGTTTCTTTTTTTTTTTAACAGTCTTTTGTTATTTCCAACCTAAAAATGTTTTAATTTGCTATCACTTATGGTTTAGCATTTGCATGAATGAGCTTCTTTGGATGGATGAGATTTCTTTTCATTTATTATAACTTGTGTCCCATTACTATTATATGCACCTTTTCTCTCATCTTTAAAAGAAACCCTTTGAACCTTATGATGCCAGAGCTGTTATTCATCTGTCCAGTTAGCAGTGTGTCTACTTTTGTTTCCGTTTGTCTGTGTATGGAGGCTTCTTGCACAGAGATTGACTAATATTTGATACTGGCATTGTAGTAAGGCATATGTGTGTGTGTGTGTGTGTGTGTGTGTGTGAAAAAACGTGTAACACACCGATTCCATGGACTACAAAACCTGTCAAGTGCTGGCAGCAAACATGATGTTGCACAGTGCGAGTGGTTGAGTTATAAAAACTCTGCATGAGGTAACACTAGTGCAGCAGGTGCCCATGTCATCCCTGGTAGCGCAGTGGTGGGACTGATAACTCTGTGTGCTTGGAAGGTTCAGATCTGACTTCATTTGAGTATCAATATCACTTGCAGGGTGCTCAGTCCTTGTCGCATGACGTTGGCACAAAAATCACCTGTATAGACCACTTCTTAATGTGGAACATGTATAGGATGACTTTTTAGCAAAATAAATATATTGCATTGCTGTATGCATTTGTTTTAAAGAATTATTTCTTTAAAACAAGGATTTGGTGTCATGATCTGGGGAATGTCAAACCGGAATAGGAAACAGATAGAGGAAGGAAAAGATTTGCTTTTGTTGGCTTGTGTTTGTGTGCATTAATGCATGCGTTTGTGTGTGTGTGTGTGTGTGTGTGTGTTGTGTGTGTGTGTGTGTGTGTGTGTATGTGTGTGTGTGTGACATGTGTGTGTGTGTGTGTTGTTCCTGATGTTAGTCTTGTTATATGTGATTATATTATATGGCTGCACATAAGTACAGTTTTTGATTTTATGTTTTTGCTTTCCATTTTATGTGTTTGGACTAAAGTGCTTGTCAGTAGCGGCACTTTTGTTTCACTTCATCCGCTCTCCACAGTGATGCTGACATTCTGCTATCATTTTCCTAGTGGTAGTTGTATTCATCGCCTGCATACAAAAGCTGTCTTTCATGAAGTGTGATGAGGAGTACCTTTGTATGCCATCACTGGTATGTTGCAAGTAGCACACAGCTAGTGCTGTAGGGTGGAGGTATTTTGGTGTAACAGCTTCCTTGTACAAGAACCCCAAATTCTGAGAGAGACTGTTCTTGACAGCCCGAATTCTGAGAGACTACAGCCCGTGATACTACTGTGAAGTGATACAGCCCCTATCTGAAGACTGTCTGTACTTGTGTCACTGCTGGCATCTTACAGCCTGGCCTGACCTTGCAGGTGAAGAGAGCTCTTGCTTGCACAGTGAGGAAAACATGTGGAATGGAAATCTTGAGTTCTGTGTGTGTGTGCATGTGTGTGTGTGTGTGTGTGTGTGTGGAACAGAAATCTTGAGTTTCTCTGTGTGTGTGTCATGTGTTGTCGTGTGTGTGTCAAGTGTGTGTGTGTGTGTGTGTGTGTGTGTGTGTTTTCTCATATCAGGGAAGATAGGGAACTCTGCCTTCCCCCTTCTCCCTGAGCCATTCATGTCCCACCCCACCCTCTATTCATTCTTTCTGGCCAAATCAAAAGGGTGTTTTTTTTTGGGGGGGGGTTTAATTTAATCTGGAAGCATTAAGAGCATATCTGGAAAAGGAAAAGCAAATAGCAAAAGGTTAAAAACAAAACAATACCAAAAAAAAGGTTGTCTTTCAGTGGAAACATGTCACCAGCAAATATGAACTTCTTTCCTATCTGAAAGCATCTGAACCGCACTTTCTGGAAAAGAAAGGCAACAGTAAAAAGTCATATCTTTCTGTAGAAACATGTCACCAGTAAAAAGGACAACTCTTCCAACCACCCCACCCATTACACCAACCACCTTTTCCCCCTCTCAGGAATAACTTTTGCCGATAGTCCTACTCTGTTCCCTCTCCTTCTTCTACCTCCAAAAAGGATTCTGGGGTCAATGATGCTTATCATTTGATAGACAAAGATAGGTCTTGCTTGAGTGACCCCCTGCCTGGTGTGTGTTTGTGTGCCTGTGTGTGTGTGTGTGTGTGTGTGTGTGTGTGAGAGTGAGTGTTGTGTGTGTGTGTGTGTGTGTGTGTGTGTGTGTGTGTGTGTGTGTGTGTGTGTGTGTGAGCAAGTTAGTATGAGTAGGTACTTAGAAATGACTAGATGTTCATAAAAGAAGAGGAAATAAAAACAAACAAAAAAACCCCAAGGGAATTGCTTCCTGATGACAAATGCAGGGGACATAGGGAAGAAAAAGAAAAACAACAGCTTCCTGATTACGCATTGCTAACAAGAGGAAAATGGTCATTTCTGGCAGAGTAGGTGGTCTTTTATCTGACATCCTCTTGGTCTGCTCATCACAGGCCTCTTCGCCATGTACTGGCAGAACACAAACAAAACACACACCAGACAAACTGATTGTTTCAGCATGAGGGCTTTTCCACATCTTGGTGTGAATCATTTACACATTTTCCTCCTTTTTTTTATTGTTTGTTTTTCTTTCCTTTGTGTGGTTGGCTTGTATGCCTTTTTGCTTAATTCCGTTTATGATCGTTTCTTTGTCCCTTCAGTGAAAAACAATATCGATTGAGAATGTGCAAATAAGTAATAACTGACTTTTCACTCATTCACCAATGAAGGTGTAAGTGAGTAGATAAAAGCATTGTTTGTTTGTGTACTCATTCACCAGTTGTTTGATTTTCAGCTGAGGGGGAAATTTTTGATTTTCAGCTGAGGGGGAAATATTTGGATTGTATTGCGTTGACCTGTTTCCATGAATGTTATCCAGCATTTTTTGCAGACATTGCAGCATAGTTAATGTTTTTGTACAGGTGCATGTCGTCATTATGTAAATAACACTGTTGTATGAAACCTCCCGTTTAACACTCCATGCCTCTAAAGATACCAATTTCTGATAACTTTTTTGTTTTGCCTTTAATATAATTTCATCCCAGTGTGAAATTCTATTTTTTTTCAGTGAATGATGCTTTTTGTGTTTTGCCTTTTAATATAATTTCATCCCCCAGTGTGAAATTCTACTTTTTTTCAGTGAAATTCTGGACGTGGTTCAGAGTGGACCCTAACTGTAATTTTACTTTCAAATGTGCAGAGTAACTCTGTTGAAAGCTCCATACTTGTTGCTTTCAAATGTGGTAGTCATTAACTCTGTCAAAGCTCCATACAAGTGCTATTCCTAGCTGTTTTCAAATCTGGTAGTCGTTTTATCATTAACTTGTTCATTAACTTTCATATAGGAGGGGGCTTGTTGCTTTCAAATGTGCATCATAACTCGTTCATTAACTTTCATACAGGAGGGGGCTTGGGTGTAGAAAAATTAGGAAATGCCTGGCACTCTTTGCACAACTTAGTTTGATTTGCCTCAAGGGTGTCAGTAGGTTAGTTATGCTATGAATGTTTTTATCATTTTATTTGCCCTAAGGGTGTCAGTAGGTTAGTTATGTTACGAAGTTCTTTTATCATTTTATTTGCCTCAAGTGTCAGTAGGTTAGCTATGCTACAAAGTTCTTTTATCATGCTCAGGATTCCAGGTACTTAGCGGTGTCATGTTGTTTTCAGAAGGACAAGAGTTTTCTCCCTGAGCAGTGACAGCTCTGATAAGGCCCTGTGTGGTCAGATGAAACTATGGAAATTAGAGTGAAGAATAAATTGATTGTAGAGATTAGAGTAAAGACAAGATTGATTATAGAAATTAGAGTGAAGAATAGATTGATTATAGAAATTAGAGTGAAGAATAGATTGATTATAGAATTAGGGTAAAGACAAGATTGATTATAGAAATTAGGGTAAAAACAAGATTGATTATAGAAATTAGGGTAAAGACAAGATTGATTATAGAAATTAGAGTGAAGAATAGATTGATTATAGAAATTAGAGTAAAGACAAGATTGATTATAGAAATTAGAGTGAAGAATAGATTGATTATAGAAATTAGAGTAAAGAATAGATTGTAGACATTAGAGTAAAGAATAGATTGATTAAGAATTATTAGAGTACAGAATAGATTCATTATAGAAACTAGTGTAAAGAATAGATTCATTATAGAAACTAGAGTAAAGAATAGATTCATTATAGAACTTAAAGTAAACAATAGATTCATTATAGAAATTAAAGTAAAGAATAGATTTTATAGAAATCAGATTACAAAAATCAGAGTAAAGAATCGATTCATTATAAAAAATTTAGAGTAAAGAATCGATTCGTTATAGAAATATGAGTAAAGAATCAATTATTTACAGAAATTAGAGTACAGGCTAGATTCATTACAGAAATTAGAGTAATGACAGGATTCATTGTAGAAATTAGAATTAAGACCAGATTCAGTATAGAAATTAGAGTAAAGAAATATATTCATTACAGAAATTAGAGTAAAGAATGAATTAATTATATAAATCAGAAAAAAGAATAGATTAATTTTTGAGAAATTCATCTTTTTTTTTCTATAAACATAATGGTATTTGTGTGGTATGGAAAGCACTGCAATAATGTGTTACTGCTTGCTGCCCAGTTTTCCTGTTGAATACAGTTTTTTAAATGAAAGATAATGATGGGACATAAAACCAACCATATCAGCCAGGACAGCAGTCTCCAGATCACAGAGCTGTTTGGAAACATCTATGTCTTCCACAAATAGGTACATTTTTATTCATAAAAACTGTTTTGTCTTTTTCGGTGTGTTTGTGTGTTCCTTTTTTTTTTCTAAAGAATTATGTATGCGCTCATGCCTTGTATTCTCTCTCCCTCTCTCTCTCTCTCTCCCCCTCCCTCTTTCTCTCCATCTCTCTCTCCCTCTCTCTCTCTCTCTCTCTCTCTCTCTCTCTCTCTCTGTCTCTCTCTGATCTTGCCCAGTATTCTGCTGTGAATATTTTGAGGCACTGCATGCATCAGATATACATGACTGAAATATTTCATAACAGATGTTTATCAAATAATAAGATAATAAACTGTACACATTTTGAATGAGTGAATAAATGAAGATGCATTTTTGTGTTCATACAAATGTCTTAGATTTCCAAGGAAGCTTGTGTGTGTTATTGTTTTTAACATGTATGTGTATGTGTGTTGGTATCTGGGTGAAGGTTTTTCACACACACACACACACACACACACACACACACACACACACACACACACACACACACACACACATACACACACACACACACACACACACATACACACACACACACATATGCATGCACACACATGCGTACACACACACACACACACACACACACACACACACACATATATACATGCACACATGAACACACACATATACACACACACACACACACACACACACACACACATACATATGCATGCACACACACATGTATACACACACACACACACACACACACACACACACACACACACACACCTGCATCAAAAGGTTGATTGCTGGCTAAACAACACTTGTCAAACAAAACTTGTCAATCAACTCTCAAACAAAAGACAAGTGTATAGACAACAATGCAGATCACTGCATGTGTGCACCATGAAGTCTCCAAGACGCAAAACGATCGAAAGCAAAGACAGACATGTATTCTGGGGGCAACATTTGATTGGGTGTGTGGGTGTGGTGTGTGGGTGTACTCAGTACAATACTATGTTAATCTGACAGTAAATGGTTTCAGTCAGTCAGTCAGTGTGTGTGTGTATGTATAACTCCACGTGTCTATATGATGGATAACACAGATTTAGGATGTTCAATGTGGAACAAATAAGCAGGTGGATGAAACATGAACACTTTAAAGCATATACACGCACACACTACTTTCCCTCCCCTCCAGTCTGCTGCACCCTAAGTCATTTATTTACACACACATGAAGCCTGTCGTCAACTCAAACCAAACTATGGGACGTCTACATTTTGCCTTTTACAAGCAATTAGTCATTGCTGTGGGTTCCAAAAATATTTCTTCCCGTGGCCAAACACAAGATTTGACAAGATGATTCACTGGACCCCGCTCCCCACTCGCTGGAATTCCTGAAGGGTTAGACATTTCCTTTCCTTTCCTCCACATTACATCATCAGCTGCCAGCATTAGACATTTCCTCTTCTCAGCTGTCACAGTGAACAATCTGATTAGTGTACCACTACTGCCGGGTTTTCCAGGGGAAAGGACATAGGAAAAATCACACGGCCCTGCATGGGAAGAGCTGTTTCCCAGGTCTTTGGCATGCTGGAGTTCTCTTGATTCCCCCTCCCATTACTGGATGTTAAACCAGTCCCAAATTACAACTGATCCTACAAGACTTATTGTTGCATGTTATCAATTTTCAAGGATATGAGAGCCTTTTTTCATGAGTGAAGACTGGAAGTACATCCATAATGTCACTGCCTGTCAGGTTCTAGCTTTACTGTCATCTCAATATAATAATAATAAATACAATATAAAATTCAGCTGGGTGAGAACTAGGCCGTGAGGCCTTTAGCTGATCTTTTGACCAGACACTAAAAAACTGCTTAACTAAAAAGCTCTCCTAAACGATCTTTTGAACATTCATCCTGATTCTATTACACGTGACTTGTGACTTCCAGCTGTAATTTCTTATGTGGTCTAAGGGGGTGGCTAAATTGCTGGAGTACATTTGTTCCTTGAAGGTGCTGTCTAGATGATTTCTTGAAACTGAATGGTGCTGTCTAGATGATTCTTGAAGCTGTTCAGAGTTTCTGCATTCACAATCTTGTGTCAAGGGAGTTCCACGTGTCAGCTATCCTGCTGATGAAAAAATTTTGTCTGATGTTAGTTTACTGTAGTTTTTCATTAGTTTTAAATTGTGACCTCTCCTTGGTCCTTGGGTGTTGAGTATGAATGGAGAGGCACAATTGTAGAGTCCATGTGTATACTTATATACCTCTATTCTATTAGGTCTCCTCTGATTTCTTGTAACTTCATACTGGGTAATTTCATAGCCTTCAGTCTGTCCTCGTACTCAAAATGACCCAAACCAGGGACACACTTTGTGGCTCTGCGGAGCACTCCTTCAATTAACTTTTGTCTTTTTCTAGATGGGGGCCAAACACAGTTTGCATATTCCATGTGGTCAAACTAGAGCAGTGAAAATGAAAATGTAGGATGAACGGATCAATCCCAAGATTCTGTTGGCCTTATTTACTTGCATTTCAACATGCTTAGAAAATTGCAGACCTGAGTCTATGAGGACCCCTAAATCTCTTTCTGCATCTGCTTCAGCCAGAGGAACTCTTTCTGATTGCCATGAGTTTTCATTGTATACTGATGATGATCATTCCCATTGCCCATGTGAAGAACTCTGCATTTAGTTGCACTGAATTTTGTTTGCCACGTGTTGGCCCATTCAAAAAAATTATCGAGATCTTCTCAAAGTTTACTGTGATCCCAAGCAGGTCCAAAGATCTTTGTATCATCAGCATACATACTGCACAGGTTTTTCACCACATCTGGCAAGTCGTTCACTTACAAAATGAAGAGGACAGGCCCTAAGACACTGCCATGTGGTACTCCACTTGTTACATCTGCCCAAGAGGACATTGCTCCATCGACTTTTACTTTTTGCTTTCCGCCGATTAGGAATCCTTTAGCCAGGCAAGTACCTTTCCTTTTATGCCATATGACTCGGTTTTTTAACAGACGTAGGTGCGGAACTGAGTCGAAAGCCTTTGAGAAATCAAGGTGTATAGCATCGACATGAATACATTGATCTAGGTTACTAGTCCATGAATCTAATACTTCAATGAGATTTGTGACGCACGAACGTTTAAACACAAAACCGTGTTGGCTTCTGACAAGCTTGATTATTTTCTAGAAAGTGGAATGTAGCTCCTCTAACTATCTTCTCCATTATCTTGCATGGAATGCTTGTCAGGCTTACAGGTCTATAGTTTCCTGGGTGGGTTTTGTGTCCCCTTTTTTAAAGAGGGGATGGATTCTGAATCTTGTTTGTAAAAACACTACAGAAGAAACTGTTGAGTAATTCTGCCTTTGAGAAGAGACTTTCTGACCTTGATCGTTCATCAGATCTGACACCCCTTGAGAAGTACTCAGTTTAGACTTGGCATATGCAAAAAAGTTCTAAGGGTGGATTTAGCAGATTTTACTGCATCTTTTTCGAAATTTTTGTTTGCTTTTCTGCGTGCACTTTTTGCCTGATTTCTGGCTTGAGCATACAGCAGATAATCCTTTCCTTCCCCCAGTTTCCAAGTATCTTTTATAAGCTACTCTTTTTTTTTCACCTTTTTTTAGAGCTTTCTCATTGAGCCATAAGGGTTTCTTTTTCTTGTTCTTTAGTGTAATTTTTATTCTTGGTACAAACTCCATTACAAGGGTTTCAACAGTTTCTTGTAATACATTCCAAGCATCCTGAGTTCCTAACTGTTTAATCTTTGACAATAGATCTGTTAAAACTGAGCTGCTCTTCATTGCCGAGTAACTGCCCTTATTATATGCATATTTTTCGATACTGTCCGCGTTTTTATTTGAGTAACAGATAAACTCAAAAGTAATGCATTGATGATGGCTCTTGCCCAAGGAAGCAGACAGCTGTAGAATTTCAATCATATGCTCTTCCGTGAGCACAAGATCAATGAGTGTGGCTGCTGATCACCCCGATAATGGGTCGGATTCAGAATGTGCTGATGAAGAAGAGCGTCTCTGATAGTATCCAAGAAAGCAGTAGCTTTGTGTGGTATGTATCTGCAGGAGATGACCAGTCTAGCCAATTAATTTCAGGGTAGTTGAAATCTCCAACTACCAGAACGTGTGATTCAGTGTTCGCCATTTGCCGATATGAATCATGGTGCCTTGGTCCATCAGTTTCCCAGTGAAAATAGGACAAGTCACTGATGGTCTTCTTCCTTCTCCATGAACACAAAAGCTGGAAACCCACTGCAGATTCATAATAATAGTAATAATAATGATATAATAGTAATAACATAGCATTTATAAAGCGCCTTGCCATAGGTTCCAGGCGCTGACAAAGAACAATATATGAACCAGCCGGCTTGGCGAAGTGGTTAGCGGCGCAGACTTCCGGCTGGGAGGTCGTGGATTCGATTCCCATCAGAGTCATGTGGGATTTTTTCTACCCGAATCGGCTCCTACCCAGGGCTGAGTTTGCTAATGGCTCAGGTGGGAAGACTAGGGCAACACAGTTGAGTTTCAAGCACTTAATGCACTTCACAGTATCATCTACACATCACCCACATCCTCTACATCACCCACATCCTCTACATCGCCCACATCCTCTACATCACCCACATCCTCTACATCACCCACATCTTCTACATCACCCACATCCTCAGTGGTCATCACCCACATCCTCAGTGGTCACCACAAAACAAAGCCAAATTCTGTGGCTGTGTATGCCCCATTATCATAGTGACCTCAGTGTTGGATCTTCTCACCACGTCCATGGCTGCGGGGAGTTCCAGTCGCCGGTGTCGGCTGCTTCATGGGCACTGCTGTCGGGCAGACATGATGACGCCCTCCCTGGAGGACGTCTACTCCTACTGACTCCACGACAAGTATTGGCTAGCCCTGCCATCGACCAGCATAAAACAAAACCTCAAATTCTCTGGTCCTTCAAGTCCTGCTCTCATGGTGACTTCAGCTTTGATGTCCTGTCCACGTCAACGCCCATGGCTTGGGTTCTGTCGGGGTCATCAGTGTCGGCTGATCGTCGTTGGACGGACGTGCTGGTGCCCTTCAGAGGGTCAGCCCACTCACGCTGGCTCTGAGACTAAGTAGATATCGCCGATAGTAGGGGGCTTAGCAGGTGCGGTCCTGCGTTTGTTGGATCAGAACAGGCACCACTGAACTTTACAAAAAAAAAATGACTCGGCAGACGTGCAGTGTCTCCTCTGGTGGGTTGCCTCATGACGGCATGTCCTTGACTGCTCCCGGTGGATTGCCGGTGCCGGGGCTGTGAGGGGACGGACCAGGCTGTGAACGGGGAGGCCGGAATGAACGGCTTTGTGGGCAATGCCGCTGCAGTGGCACAGTCGCTGACAGCGCGCGCGGGGGGGGGGGGGGGGGGGGGGGGGGGGGGCAGAAAAAGCAAAAGCTTCCCCTTTCACTCGCGTAGCGTTCTATGGGGCTGGGGTTTACGCCCTGTCCTGCTGCTTCCGCCATAAAACATGAGTGGGCGAGACATCAAGGACCCTGAAGGAACGTTTCAAGGAACCCAGGAATATTCTCCTCACCAAGAAAGACCACTCCTGTTGCAATTCAGTTCGACCGTCAAGACCGTAAGCTTTCACATATCACAATGGCAGCTTCTTGGCATAAGGGTCGTAGGGATGGTCTCTGTTGCCAATTCGTGGAATGACAACTCATGTTCCGCCTTGTCTCGCCTTGCAGTCTGAGGGACTGCACGTCAAAATGTGACGTGTTCTTTATTTACAGCCCCGTCCTTCACCACCACCCACCCCTTCACCCTGCCCCAACCCACCTCTCCACCCTCTCGACACACACAGCTCCCCCTCTCTCCTTCCCCTAAACATCTTTCATCCACTTTCTTTCATTTCGCATTTTTTCTTTTTTTTTTTTTTTTTTTTTTTTTTTTTTTTTTTTTTTTTACCCATCCACTATTCGTACCGTTTCTCATCCCTCCCTCTTCTTCTTCTTCTTCTTCTTCTTCTTTCTTCTTCTTCTCTCTCTCAATCTAAACACAACAAAAAGATGATCTCCTGTTCCTCACTGACTTGAAAACCAATCCTGCATAATGAACAAGAATGTTGAATATATCTTGCATAATGAACAAGAGTGTTGAATATATCTTGCATAATGAACAAGAATGTTGAATGTATCTCGCATAATGAACAAGAATGTTGACTATATCTTGCATAATGAACAAGAATGTTGACTATATCTTGCATAATGAACAAGAATGTTGAATATATCTTGCATAATGAACAAGAATGTTGAATATATCTTGCATAATGAACAAGAATGTTGAATGTATCTCGCATAATGAACAAGAATGTTGACTATAAATATTTGCCTGTGTGCCTCATGAATCCCTGTTCTTTTACACTTTTTCAGCAAAGAAACGCGGTGTGTGTGTGTGTGTGTGTGTGTGTGTGTGTGTGTGTGTGTGTGTGTGTGTGTGTGTGTGTGTGTGTGTGTGTGTGTGTGTGTGTGTGTGTGTGTGTGTGTGTGTGTGTGTGTGTGTCCTTCTTGGAAAGCCAGGGTATGTGGTGAGTACTGTGTAAGTGTGTGTGTATGTTTTCTTTTTTTATGATAGTATGAATCATCATTGTTTTATTATAATCAGTTTTATATGGTATTAAATGTGTTAGTATCCTAAGTCCCCGGGGGGGACAAGGGCCAGATGAATAAAAAGCATCTTCTTGCTTCTCTTTTACCTTGTGAATAAAGATTATCAACATCTCTCTCTCTCTCTCTCTCTCTCTCTCTCTCTCTCTCTCTCTCTCTCTCTCTCTCTCTCTCTCTCCTCATTGCATGCCCACACACCATCTTCTACCCTCTCTCTCCAGCAAGATCCCCCTCCCTCTTTCCCTCTTCCCTTCCCTCCATCCACCCACTCTCAGCTCCACACCTGCCTTCTTCTCACCCTTATTTCCCCTGTTATCTGCAATTCTTGTCCATCCCAGCATCGTGTCACCTGCCTGGCGTAAAACCCAGTCAGTGAACTGAACTGTGATCATGAATGATGGTTACAACGGGGGGTGATGGCTGGCGGAATTTAAAACAAGAACAAAAACAGAAGAAAAAAAAAAGGTGAACTGAATAAATACTGAAAGTGTGTGTGTGTGTGTGTGTGTGTGTTGTGTGTGTGTGTGTGTGTGTGTGTGTGTGTGTGTGTGTGTGTGTGTGTGTGGGTGTGTGTGTGTGTGTGTGTGTGTGTGTGTGTGTGTGTGTGTGTGTGTGTGTGTGTGTGTGTGCCTGCGCGTGTGTAAGTAGGGATAGAGATGCGCTATAAAAAAAAAAAGACTATTTATGAATAAATATTATACACTTCAATAATGCCATATCAAAAACAAACTGACCAACAACGTCGAATTCTATCCTGGTGTAGATTCAATTCCCCCCCCCCCCCCCCCCCCCCCCCCCTTCGGCTGCTTGTGATTGTTGTTCTCTTCCCATGGTATTCCATATAGAACATCACGTACATGAGGCTAGTGACGGACAGAAAGGGGAAATGAAAGAACGTGATATAAGAAATAAATTACAACACAAAAGAAGCTTAGATATCAGCAACAGCAAAACAGATGTTTCAGCCATATGAGAAGGGTAGTAACTTGTGTACAAGAAACGAGAGAAAACAAAAATGTCAAAGTAGGAAAATCATGTTCAAAGTATAGTGACTGCAGCCTTAAGTTAAAACATGAAAATTATCGTTGAAATATGATACTGAGTTGCCGCGCTTTTCTCCCCGTTTCACGTGTACTTTCGTTATTTGACTTTTTTTTTTTTTTTTTTTTTTTTTTTCTTTTTTTTTTCCTGCCTGTAGAAGACAAATAGTTTGGTCGCCGCTCGATGCTTTGGTGTACGTTGCGTTCATTGGCGACCCATTCTCTCAAAGTTTAGTTTAACATAACAAAAACTTCAGACACCATTTCGGAAGGGACTGTTAAAAGCCAGCTCGGCGTACACTCTCGGTTAGTTGCGAGTCAGAATATATCTACGATTTCATTCATGTTAAAGTTTGCTATATTCTTTCTGTTCTCATAAACGCACGTCTCCGTACCTCCCAGTCCCGCCCCACCTCCTCCCCCTCACACACACACCACCACTATCACCACCACACGCACGCACACACATACACGTCCTCTCTCTCTCTCTCTCTCTCTGTGAGTGTCTCTCTCTCTCTCTCGCTCTCTCGCTCTATCTAATCCAGCCCTCGTCCCCCCTGCCGCTTCCTTCTGAAGTAATGTTTCCTTGTATTTTTACCTCAGCTGAAACGGAGAAGTGGAAAGTCCTCGGTGTATATTTAGACTACACGTCAAAGTGACGGCTCATGGCAGGTGTCGAAGTGCGGAGTTTCCCAACTTGTGTGTGTGTGTGTGTGTGTGTGTGTGTGTGTGTGTGTGTGTGTGTGCGTGCGTGCGTGTGTGTCCGTCAAACGTACTTTTGTACTGCTAAGCACTGTAGTGTACAGCTTCTTTGTTTCTAGTATTTCCAGTCCCGAAAGAAATTAACTATTATTTTCTCTTCGAGTGTGTGTATTATTGGTTGGTGAGTGGAGGGGAGGTGGGGGGGGGGGGTGAAGGTGAAGCGACAAAGCGAAGAGAGGAAAGGGGAGGGGAGACTGGGTGTAGGGGGAGGGGAGGAGGGTGTAAGCTTTAGACATCGCGTGATAGGAAAATGTCCTGGTTTGTCAAGGACATTGAAAATGTTGGAAATCCACGCTCTCTTCCTGTGTGCTTCAATGTCACCACGGGGGCAAACTGTACTGACTGCGTTAAGAGTGGATCAGTCCTTAGTATGGCATGTACCGAAAAACGCGCGCACGCGCGCGCGCGCTCGCGCGCGCGCGCGCACACACACACACACACACACACACACACACACACACACACACACACAAAGAGCGGATAGGCCTATAAATTGTCTACGCTTTTCAACTCGGTACACTCATACGATTCAGTAGTCCAAAGGCTATCACGGATGTCCAAAAGCAGCGAACACTATGGCACTGTCACGTGTTCTGTCTGAACGGGACTCAAAACAGAACAAAGTCCTTGCATTACTACCTGTTCGACGGCTGATTTCAATCCTCCTTTTAGGTTTTCATGCATCTCCTATCGCCACCCAAATCCTGCTTCCACTGTCCCCACCAACACACCAACACACGAACGCTCTCTGCATGTGAGCAGTAAGTAGGCTACGTGTACGCGCGCGTGTGTGTGTGTTTAAAAAAAAAAATGTGTAAATGTGTGTGTGCGTTAGTGCTATGTGAGTGAAACCAAACGTTCGTTTAACATTGATCTGATTTCGATCAATCGCTGCTCTCTCTCTCTCTCTCTCTCTCTCTCTCTCTCTCTCTCTCAAATCTCTCTCTCTCTCTCTCTCGAAGTCCTCTCTCTCTCCCAAGGGGGATTCTCTCTCTCTCTGTTAGCAAATGGAAGGGTGAGAAAGAGCGCGAAGTGGAGTAACCAGGGGGATCACAGATGGGGGTGGAGGCACGGGACGGGGGGGGGGGGGGGGGGGGGGGGGGGGGGGGGGGGGGGGGGGGGGAGCAGTGGATAGACAAGGGGCGCGATTCTTGTCGTTTTACAACACACACACACACACACACACACACACACACACACACACAAACGCGCGCGCATGCACGCTCGCAAGCTGCTGCGCGCACACACAAACAGAGAACGAACGAACGAAAGAACGAATGTTTATTTATCCAGGGCAATGAGATAAGCAATGACACATGTTTTTTTCTCCCTCCCACCCCAGGGAGAGACACGAGAGAGAGGGGGAGAGGGAGAGAGAGAGGGGGGAGGAAAGAGAGAGAGAGGGGGAGAGAGAGGGGAGAGGGAGGGGAGAGAGAGGGGGGAGAGAGAGCTTTGCAGTGCAATCGAAGTCAGCACTACTTTTGGCCACCTGGGTTTTTCCGGCCCACGCATTGTGTCTACGTGTTACTACTACATGTCCTTGTGCACTCACACACACACACACACACACACACACACACACACACACATCATGCCCTGCTTATTCATTTCATGTCAATGTTATTTCTAGGTTGTTTCGTCCGCAGCAGTGACATACGTACTCATCTTGTTATTATATTCTCTTTCTTCTCTATAATTCAGACCTGGTTTTTCCTCGCTAACAACACTTCTGCCTGCCCTGTTCTCTCATCACACTTTTGTTTGCCCTGTTGCGTTGTCATCTGAAATTATTACATCTTAGAACTGGCTTCAAGGAAATTTACTCCACTACACTACACACACACACACACACACACACACACACACACACACACATGACGCGCGCTCGCACGTTCGCACGGCACGCACACACACAGACACTTACACACATCCACTAAGTACGAATGCGATCACACACACACACACACACACACACACACACACACACACACATAACGGACTCTATTTGTGTGTGGACACTGTCTGTGTGATAGTGAAATCTTAGCATAGATGTTTATGACATTGTTTAATATACTGAACCCATACACATATTTAAAGAGCTGTGTCACAAATCTTTGTGACATTGTTGAATAAACTGAACCCATACATATATGTATTCAAAGAAGAGCTGTGTCACAAATGTTTGTGACACTGTTGAATAGACTGAATCCATACATGTATTTATTTAAAGACCGGTGTCAACACTCAACAGTCCCCTTCTCCCACAGACCACCACAGGGGAAAAAGTCAAAACCCAGCCCCTTGCTCTTCGTTCTGGAGACATACTAAAACCTCTATAGCTCTCTTCCACAGCATGCATTTCAAATTTGTGTGGGGCAAGAAACCCTAAAAACAGTGAGACATAGCGTTGCACAAAAAAAAGAAACAGAGAGACAGACAGACAGACAGACAGAGTCAGAGAGAGACAGAGACAGAGAGAGAGAGAGAGAGAGAGAGAGAGAGAGACAGAGAGAGACAGAGAGAGAGAGACAGAGAGAGACAGAGAGAGACAGAGGGAGACAGAGGGAGAGAGCCCTGCGTTCAAAATACTGAGACTGGATTACGAATACATAGAAGTATGCTCATTTTCAAGCAATAACATTCTCCTGGGGCAGATTTTTCTTTAAAAGAAAAAAAAAAAAAAGCAGACGAAAGTTCTGGTATAATCATATTGTACCCCAATAGTATAAAAATGTCATTTAATGACGCGAAGAGATTCCTAAATAAAAATCATAAATCTTAATGCAATGTTAATTATCAATCTAAACGCAGCTAGGTTTGGAAGGATGTCTTCAAGTCTAAGAACATTTGAATATATTCGGTTTACTTTTATGAAAAAAAAAAAAAAAAAACGTTGATGTCCTTTTAAAAGATACTGCAGTCCATTGCCTTGTTGATCTCTATGGAAACCATGATGTCGTCGGCAAAAAAAAAAAAAAAAAAAAAAAAAAATCTTACCTATGGTAAAGTCCTTCTGGACTGTTATTTCTAAAGGGGAGAAGAGAGGAGGACTCAGGAAAGTGCCTTGTGTAGCACCACTCGTGACAGGAGTTTGCTGAGACGATGTCCCACCCACCAAAACAACCTACTGACTTCAGTTCATCAGAAAGGTTCAATACACTTCTAAAAAATCGTCTTAGGTGACCCATGTTTCGGAGAAGACCCTGTGAGACATTAGAGAGAAAGTCCCTTGCGAACTCAAGAATCGTGATCACGGCTTCTTCTGCTTTCCCAGTCTATAAATGCAACTTTGTTCAAGGTAAAATTTGGAAGAGCTACATGTCACAACTTATGGCCCTGAAGCAATGTCGAAAGTCTGTGAAGATGTGATTAAGAAGGTGGCAAGTTACTGACCGCATGTACTTTTAAAGTTTGCAGCAAAATCAAGCATGACGTATGACCACTATAACGGAAGGCAGGCCTGTGATTTCACTTGCCAAAACGGATCTGCTCCGTCCTTCTCTCATCCCTCGTCGGCTCCCCACTTTCTATATTCAGCTCTTTTGACACAT